>CAXHJY010000939.1:22500-25000 GCA_964016885.1 Eledone cirrhosa
GCGCAGGTAACGGACCTGGTTGGGCTCTACCTGCTGAAGCAGATAAAAGATGAAATCCCCTGCCTGGGCGGCGGATTATATCGTGACGATGCTCTATTCACAGTACATGACCACAGCACCAATATGTTGGAGGGTATGAGGAGGCGTATTCGCCATTTCTTTAAGAACCAGGGGCTCAGCATAGAAATAGACCCAAATAGGAAGGTAGTTAACTTCCTAGACACCACCCTAAACCTGAACACCGAGCAATACTACCCCTACCACAAGCCCAACGAGAAACTAGTATATGTTAACGCCAAATCAAACCACCCTAGATCCATAACCAAGGCAGTGGTGAAGAGTGTCTCGGACAGGATCTCCAGCCTGTCCGCAAGTAAGGAAATATTCAACAACCACGCGGAATATTACAACGCAGCTCTAAAGAAGGCGGCACATGGACAACATATAACATATAGTCCGAAAAGCCGGGAGGTGGATAGCCCAACAGACACCCACAACCGCGTTACCAGAGGGGGGAGGGCGAACCCTAACAATACAGGCAGAGCAAAATCAAATAGGCACCATGTACCAGACACCACCACACGGGCGGTGGGGACTAGTGCGCTTGACCACGAGATGGAGCACAATATGAGTAGCAGTCTCAGGCGTGATGCTAACTACCCCAGGACGGACAACCCCAACCGCAGGACACGTGGGGGGGGGGGAACGGGCGACCACCCCACGATGGATCTCCCGGGGCAGACAACAACCACCCCACAAATCCGGGCCGTGAAGATAACAAAAAGTATAGAGCCCAAAAGGGAAGCAACAGTGCGGAAACCACCAGCAAACCAACAAATCTCCAACAAATCACGAAGCCCCCAACCCACACATATAGGAGGAGACACCGACAAATCACGTGGTACAACCCACCCTACTCAGCGGCCCTAAAGAAAAGCTTGGCCCGATTGTTCTTTGGAGCACTTGACAAATGCTTCCCGAGGGACCACAGATACCACAGGATCTTCAACAGACACACTGTGAAGCTTTCGTATTCCACCACGAGAAATTTGGCCCAACACATAGCTAGCATCAACAGAAGTAGGCTTAAAAACCACACACAACCAGAAGATAGCAATACAAACACTCAGCAGAACCATGTGAAAGGAGGGAAGGGGGTCCCAGAGCCCACCCAAGAAACACAAACAGACCCAAGGACCCCCCACCGAGCATGGGGGAAGACCAACATGTAGCACATAATGAGAACCCTAATCTAAGCACGCAGAGGCCGCCCACCCTCTGCAACTGTAGAAACCCCGAATCATGCCCCCTTGGTAATGAATGTCTCAAGAAGAACATAGTGTACGGTTGTAGGGTTAAAACTCCCAACTCCGAACACCTCTACATAGGAGCCACATCAACGAGCTTTAAGGACCGCTGGTACAACCATCGCCATTCATTCAAGAAGGAGGCCAAAAGGAAAAACATAGCTCTCTCCGACCTGATCTGGAAGCTTAAGCTGGACAGGACCCCATACTCTCTGGCCTGGTACATAATCAGGAAAGTACCATCCGATAAAGGGGGATCTTGCATATGCAAACTATGCCTGAATGAGACCCTCGAGATACTAAGAGGTGGAAGCGGCCTGATAAACCCCAGAACCGACTTCTTCGGGACATGCAGACACCTTAGAGCCTGGACATTTCTCAAAATATATGGACAGTAGCAACACAAGAAGATGTGAACTCCCCTCAAGCTATAGGGACTTCTACAGAACATGAAAACACCTCTCGGCCAGACCTCCCTCAAGCTATATGGACAATTACAACACCCTAGGTTGTGAACTCCCCTCAAGCCATAGGGAACAACCCAGGCGGAGCAGACACCATGATAGCCTAGACATAGAATCGGACACAGCCATAATAATCTGGCCAACATCTATAACACAAACACTTTTAATTTACCAGATTTCTGACTTTAAAGTTCCAATCTTAAATCTTGATTTCTCTTTATTAATTTGTTATTTGTTTTCTGCCCTCTTCACTGTATAACCTTATATTTATTTTAAGTTGAGATAGATTATAACACAAACACATTGAATATCTCATCTTAACATCTTGTATCATACCAATCTATCCAACATATTCTGACCTTGAGATTGGTTATAGCACACACACACTTTATCCTACATTATTTCTCACTTCTCCATATACATTATCATTACTTTTTCACCAATCTCCCATTTACTCTTTATTCTTTATTCTCTATTTATTTATTTATTTTCAAATTACACAAATTATATTAATTATTTTATTTTATTATATTATTTATTTATCTTCTGTTTTCTTCATTTATTGCCTTATATTTCTTCATATACATGAAATAACCCCCCCCCCCCACTACGATGGTGGCGGGCGGGATGAAGAGAAAACACAAACTGAATACTTCTAAATTGTTAGCAGTAGCAAGGTATAAGCTGACCACTACAACAACAACAGTACCAAAATAATGGTGGAGGTCA
>CAXHJY010000939.1:27500-30924 GCA_964016885.1 Eledone cirrhosa
TAAATGTCCTCTCACAACCATTGTCTTGATAAAAACTTAATTTACGAATGTAAAGTTATAACTGACACCAATTCCTTCACCTATTTCGGCTCCACTTCCACCTCTTTTAAAGCTCGTCTTTATAACCATCATTCGTCTTTAAATACAAACTTAAAAGAACCAACACGGCTCTCTCAGAACTCATATGGTCCTTGAAAGACAAAAACATTAAATATAGCATCTTTTGGAAGAAGGTTTCTTCTGCGTCTACATTCTTGAACAGTTCTCTATCTAAAATCTGCAATCTCTGTCTAAATGAAAAAATTACCATTATCTCTAATCTAGATTGTATAATAAATAGACGCACTGACTTGTTTTCTATCTGCTTGCATAAATTCCATAAAACCTTTCACAAAGTATACAGCTAATATTCAATTCTTTATCAATTTAGAATCTTTTTCTCAAAGGCATATATATACACTTCTTTTAATAATATACCCATCTTTCTACCTTATTCTATAATACTTGTTTACTCATTACTCTTACTCTATATCACCTTGTAAAAATCCTTCGTAAACATATACATTTTTTTGACGCTAGATTATTCATCCTCAATTCATTATCCTTTCTCCCTATCATCTAACTCATTATTCTCAATACATTTTCTTTTTCTTCGCACATATTATCAAATCCTTCAATATACAAACCTTAACTTTACATTATTTTCCTTTTCGTTAATTTTCAAATTCTATAATACTTGTTTACTCTTTCTACATCACCCATATTTATCACTTCCTTTTCTTCTCTTCTAATATCTAACCCCTAATCTGTACCATTTCTCACTCTTGCCTAACATAGAATCAATTATTACATAATACAACACATTCTTACTCTATATCACCCTGTAAAAATCCTTCGTAAACATATACATTTTTTTTTTACGTTAGAATATTCATCCTCAATTCATTATGCTTTTCTCCTTATCATCTAACTCATTATTCTCAATACATATTAACTCCTTCTTTTTCTTTGCACATATTTTTCTCTTCGTTAATTTTCGAATTCTTTTAATTTATACATTATCTTCCAACGGTTTTCAACCTCTCTATGTAAAACAATATATCTTTCTCAGTTATAAAAACTATCTCTCTCTCTCTCTCTATCACCCATCTCTCCTATCTCATCCTTCCTCATTATACTCCTCCCTCTCCACCTTCACTCTCATCTCCTTTTTTATTTTTTTTTCACCCCCCCCCCTCTAAATAAAATATTTTTCCCAATATCACACATCAATCTAAAACTACTTCTCATATGTTGATTTAAAACTGAACCATCCACAAGTGTTTTGTAACCTCCATATCATGTCCTCCTGTTTTATCTGATGAAAACACAAATATTATTGCATGATGATATTTGTTTTTGAAATGCGCATAATAAAATACATGGAACTCCTTTAACCATCTTTTGTTCTTATATATTATATATATGTATATATATATATGCATATATATGTATATATATATATATATGCATATATATGTATATATAATATGTTGAGAAGGTAACACACCAGAGAGAGAGATTTTTCCCTGTATTATTGATAACGCACTATATATCTCTCTCTGGTGTGTTACCTTCTCAACATATTATATTTTAAAGGGCTCAGGATCTCTTCCCCTTTGAGCACATTATTTACAGGGAATAACGACGGCCTATGCCTCCGTTAATTTATCGTGATATTTCGCTCCTAATAACAGCCTTTCCTATCTCTGTTTGGTTGAGCACACTTCTCTGAGTGGCTTTGGGCTGCCCTTTCTAGCAGTTCGTCTCTCAGAGGCCACTGGTTCACTGCCCTTAAACACGCTGTGACTTCTCTCTCCCACGTGTAGCTGGACAGTCAATTGTAAAATTCTCTTAGTGTTGTCTGAAATGTATGGCCTTACACACGCTGCTGAACCGAGACTAGACCATTTCTTTCAACAAATTTTTTGGTGAAACATATCTTTGGATTTGTACGTGTTATATAGTTATAGAGGTATTTATTTACGCTTTAATTTATATTTTTAATTATCGTGTCTATAGTCTGCCTTTCATAGGTTATAGATTCTATACACTGGTGGTTTTTTCCCTGTATTATTGATAACGCACTATATATCTGTCTCTGGTGTGTTACCTTCTCAACATATTATATTTTAAAGGGCTCAGGATCTCTTCCCCTTTGAGCACATTATTTACAGGGAATAACGACGGCCTATGCCTCCGTTAATTTATCGTGATATATATGTATATATATATATATATGTATATATATGTATATATATATATGCATATATATGTATATATATATATGCATATATATGTATATATATATATGTATATATATGTATATATATATATATGCATATATATGCATATATATGTATATATATATATATGCATATATATGTATATATATATATACATATATATGTATATATATATATGCATATATATGTATATATATATATGCATATATATGTATATATATATATGCATATATATGTATATATATATATGCATATATATGTATATATATGCATATATATGTATATATATGCATATATATGTATATATATATATGTGCATATATATGCATATATATATATATGTATATATATATATGCATATATATGTATATATATATATATGCATATATATGTATATATATATATATGTATATATATATATATGTATATATATATGTATAGGCTTGGTAACTTGTGATAAGACGTGGTTTTCGTATCTCCAGACTTGAAATTTTGATATTTTAAATCGACAGTAAATCGGATTTATGTATGGCTTTAAATTTTCAGAGGACAAGGAAAACATACAAAAAAGATAAGTTTTGTGCATTGACGCAATTATTTTGAAGTATAGTTTACATATACTACCGTTTTAAACATGTTTATTTTCACTGTGTGATACCTTCATAGGAGACAACACACACGTGCTTTCTATTTTTTCTTGACTACCATACAGAGCATACGTAATCTAATTTTAATTTAACTTAAACAGATCTTGTATTATTTTGATTTTTCTGAGTAACATAATTTAATTTAATATAATCTTATTTGTTTTTGACTAGGTGAGCATGTGTTTGTTGTTTCTTGTTTGATATGTTGATATTACAATAACTTCGTATATTTGTAAACAAACATTTACATTCAACTTATATACAACTTACACCGTGTTTCTATATCTTTATGATTCCGGTTTCTTCCATTCATTAATTTAATTTAAAATTTATTTTTTATATTTATGAACTGCTATTGCTCACGCTGACTCTATCTCTCTCCTTCCTTCCTTCCCCTCTCTCTCTCTCTAGATAAACGAGCTCTCTCTCTCTCCCTCTCTCTCTAGATCAACGAGCTCTCTCTCTCCCTCTCTCTCTCTCTATCTCCTCTCT
>CAXHJY010000940.1:7500-42500 GCA_964016885.1 Eledone cirrhosa
GGGAGAGAGAGGAGATAGAAGAGGGGAGAGAGAGAGGAGAGGGAGAGTGTGTATGTGAGAGAGAGAGAGAGAGAGAGAGAGAGAGATAAATAGAGAGAGAAAGAGAGAGTGTATCTGTGTGAAAGAGAGCGAGAGATAAATAGAGAGAGAAAGAGAGAGTGTATGTGTGAGAGAGAGAGAGAGATAAATAGAGAGAGGAAGAGAGAGTGTATGTGTGTGAGAGAGAGCGAGAGATAAATAGAGAGAAAGAGAGAGTGTATGTGTGAGAGAGAGCGAGAGATAAATAGAGAGATAAAGAGAGAGTGTGTGTGTGTGAGAGAGAGAGAGAGATAAATTGAGTGAAAGAGAGAGTGTATGTGTGTGAGAGAGAGAGAGATAAATAGAGAGAGAAAGAGAGAGTGTATGTGTGTGAGAGAGAGCGAGAGATAAATAGAGAGAGAAAGAGAGAGTGTATGTGTTTGAGAGAGAGAGAGAGAGATAAATAGAGAGAGAAAGAGAGAGTGTATGTGTGTGAGAGAGAGAGAGATAAATAGAGAGAGAAAGAGAGAGTGTATGTGTTTGAGAGAGAGAGAGAGAGATAAATAGAGAGAGAAAGAGAGAGTGTATGTGTGTGAGAGAGAGCGAGAGATAAATAGAGAGAGAAAGAGAGTGTATGTGTGAGAGAGAGAGAGAGAGATAAATAGAGAGAAAGAGAGAGTGTATGTGTGAGAGAGAGAGAGAGATAAATAGAGAGAGAAAGAGAGAGTGTATGTGTGTGAGAGAGAGAGAGATAAATAGAGAGAGAAAGAGAGAGTGTATGTGTGTGAGAGAGAGAAAGAGAGAGTGTATGTGTGTGAGAGAGAGAGAGATAAATAGAGAGAGAAAGAGAGAGTGTATGTGTGTGAGAGAGAGCGAGAGATAAATAGAGAGAGAAAGAGAGAGGTAAATAGAGAGAGAAAGAGAGAGTGTATGTGTGTGAGAGAGAGAGAGGTAAATAGAGAGAGAAAGAGAGAGTGTATGTGTGTGAGAAAGAGCGAGAGATACAACACTAAAGTAAAAAATATATTTCTCTGATGTTTGTCTTTTTATTTCTGCCAAACTATTCAAAAGCAATCATTGGTAATTATTCTCATTGTTTTATCTCTCCACACCACACCACTACACTACACCCCACACCACACCACACCACTACACTACACCACACCACACTATACTACACCACCACCACACCACTACACGACACCCCACAGCACACCACACTACACACTACTACACCACACTACACTACACCACCACACCAATACACTACACTACACTACACCCCACACCACACCACACTACACTACACCACCACACCACTACACCACACACCACTACACCACTACACCACACTACACTACACCACCACACCACTCCACACCACACCACACTACACTACAACACCACCACACCACACTACACTACACCACCACCCCACACCACTACACCACCACACTACACTACAACACCACCACACTACCACACTACACCACACCACCACACCACACCACTACACCACCACACCACACTACACTACACCACCACACCACACCACCACACTACACCACACTACACTACACCACACCACCACACCACCACACCACTACACTACCTCACCATACCCCTCACACCACACTACTACACCACCACCACACCACACCACTCCAATACACCATATCACACCACCACACCACACCAATACACCATACCACACTACTACACCACCACCACACCACACTACTACACCACCACCACCACACCACCACTACACCATACCACACTACTACACCACCACCACACCACACCACCACTACACCACACCACACTACTACACCATACCACACTACTACACCACCACCACACCACACTATCACACCACCACCACACCACACTACTACACCACCACCACACCACACTATTACACCACCACACCACCACACTACTACACCACCACTACACCATACCACACTACTACACCACCACCACACCACACTACTACACCACCACCACACCACACTATTACACCACCACACCACCACACTACTACACCACCACTACACCACCACACCACCACTACACCATACCACACTACTACACCACACCACACTATTACACCACCACACTACTACACCACCACTACACCATACCACACTACTACACTCCCACACCACCACACCACACTACTACACCACCACCACACCACCACACTACTACACCAGCACCGCACCACACCACCACTACACCATACCACACTACCACTACACCACACCACCACCACACCATCACCACCACACCACACTACTACACCACCACACCACACTACTACACCACCACACCACCACACTACTACACCACCACACCACCACCACCACACCACACTACTACACCACCACACCACCATCACCACACCACACTACTACACCACCACACCACCACACTACTACACCACCACAACCCACCAATAGTTTGTCTGATATTCATCATATAAATCTCTTCATTGATTTATCCATGTCTATTGGTTTATAATTGTTGTTGTTATATACCAACACAGTTGTTGTTGTTGTTGTTATATACCAACAGAGTCGTCGTTGTTGTTATATACCAACACAGTTGTTGTTGTTGTTGTTATATACCAACACAGTTGTTGTTGTTGTTATATACCAACAGAGTCGTCGTTGTTGTTATATACCAACACAGTTGTTGTTGTTGTTGTTATATACCAACACAGTTGTTGTTGTTGTTATATACCAACAGAGTCGTCGTTGTTGTTATATACCAACACAGTTGTTGTTGTTGTTGTTATATACCAACACAGTCGTCGTTGTTGTTATATACCAACACAGTCGTCGTTGTTGTTGTTGTTGTTATATACCAACACAGTCGTCGGTGTTGTTGTTGTTGTTATATACCAACACAGTCGTCGTCGTTGTTGTTGTTATATACCAACAGAGTCGTCGTTGTTGTTGTTGTTGTTATATACCAACACAGTCGTCGTCGGTGTTGTTGTTGTTATATACCAACACAGTCGTCGTCGTTGTTGTTGTTGTTGTTATATACCAACAGAGTCGTCGTTGTTGTTGTTGTTATATACCAACAGAGTCGTCGTTGTTGTTGTTGTTATATACCAACACAGTCATTGCTGTTGTTGTTGTTGTTATATACCAACAGAGTAATTGCTGTTGTTGTTGTTACTGTGCTTGATTAGTTGCTATTGTTTTTTGTTGTCGTTGTTAATATATACCAAAACAGTTGTTGTTGTTATAGTTGTCGTTAATACATAACAAAACAGTTGTTGTTGTTGTTGTTAATACATATTAAATTAGCTCATCTTATTTTGACTGTTGTTATTGCCATTGTTGTTAATACCCGTTGTTATTGTTGTTATTGTTGCTGTTAATAGTTACTAAAATAGCTGTTGTTGTTGTTAATATATACCAAAACAGTCGTTGTTATTATTGTTGTTGTTAATATATACCAAAACAGTCGTTGTTGTTGTTGTTATTGTCGTTGTTAAATACAATGAAAGATATATTCCTTCAATGCTACAATATTAAAGAAAATGTAAAGGAAGGGGTGAACAACGGAGCCAACACCAGAGCAAAAGACAGCAACGTCGCGAGTACTGGGCAACCTCTCTAATGATGTTTGAGACAAGCCAGCACACTCGCAGCGTTGCCTCGGGTGATGGCGAGGCTGATGCGCTGAAACAGCCAAGCACCCTCGCGAGATTCGCCAGTCACCTCTATTAGGCGAGCCGCCAGTGAGGAAAGGAACCTCGCAGTCAGCGGCCCGACTCCCCCAAACGTCTCGAAAGCCACAAGCTGAAAAATGTAGCTGGCCGACAGATCAGAGTATTTGAGAGTCTAGCTCCGCTCGGCTGCAGAAGCTGTGACTCTCGTCCTAACCGCAGCATCCAGGATGTGGGAAAGAGCAAAAGTGTCACTAACAGTGACGTCCCAGACAAGGCACCTGCCTCTCGACAGGGTAAGACTGTCAAGTCTTTTGCCGTCACTTCTGGACAACCCAGATGGTTCCAAGACTGAGGGGATATTCGCCCGGGCCAAAGCTCTCTTCAGAATGAGGTTTAGCTCCGTGTGACGCGCGAAGCGGCCGGCATTCAGGCGGCAAGAAAGACCGTTGCTGTTGTCGTTATTGTCGTTGTTAATATATACCAAAACAGTCGTTGTTGTTGCTGTTGTTGTTATTGTCGTTGTTAATATATACCAACACAGTCGTTGTTGTTGCTGTTGTTGTTATTGTCGTTGTTAATATATACCAACACAGTCGTTGTTGTTGCTGTTGTTGTTATTGTCGTTGTTAATATATACCAAAACAGTCGTTGTTATTGTAAATATACTAAAATAGTCACTGTCGTTGTTGTTATTGTTATTGTTGTTGTTATTGTCGTTATTGTAAATATACTAAAATAGTCACTGTCGTTGTTGTTATTGTTATTGTTGTTGTTATTGTCGTTATTGTAAATATACTAAAATAGTCACTGTCGTTGTTGTTATTGTCGTTGTTGTTGTTATTGTCGTTGTTGTTGTTATTGTCGTTGTTAATATATACCAACACAGTCGTTGTCGTTGTTGTTATTGTCGTTGTTAATATATACCAACACAGTCGTTGTCGTTGTTGTTATTGTCGTTGTTAATATATACCAAAGCATCCAAACGTTGTGGTCGTCTTTTACAACTGGAATGGTAATTTTCTTCATCTAAATTCTTACATGAGTGAATCTAGTTTTTCAGAGTACCACTTAAAGAAGAATTTCGTGGCACACTTACATAAGCGATGTAATTATTGCTTTTTTAGAAATATGTTTCCTTTTGATGTATATGGCATGCATCTTATCTTGAGAGCTTTCCAGAAAACCAGATGACAGTGTGCATGTATGTGAGTGTCTTTGTTTGTTTGTATGTATATGTGTGTTTGTGTCTGTTTGTGTGTGTGTTTGTGTGTCTTTGTGTATGTGTGTTTGTGTGCATGCGTGTGTTTGTGTGTGTGTGTATTTGTGTGTATGTCTGTTTGTGTGTGTGCCTATATACATACATATATTCACACACACACACACACACACATGAATGTAAATAAACCCACGTACCCACACCCACAGATAAGAGATGTTACCAGTTAAGACTAGAAAGACAATTGTTCCATTTAGTATTCCATACATAAGAAAAATAGAATATAAATAATTACTGTAGGAGAAAATGCTTTGAAACGGTTTAAGCTTGACCGGCTGGCAGTCTATTCTATAAAAATAATTATTCACAGCTGTATAAAAAAGAAATATAGTAATATAATGTTTGCTGAACGAAAGCACAATCAAATAATAATATAAAGGGAAGGCAAAACAAAAAAGGAAAGAGGAAAAGAAAGACAAACAAACACAACACTGAAGTTAGCACACACAACTAGGACCACATACAACAAAAGGCAGGCAAAAGGGGTGGACAAACGAACCGCTACCAGAATAAAAGATAACAGAATCGCAAGGAGGACTGAGAAACCTCTCTAATGACATTTTAGGCAAGCCAGCACACTCGCGGCGTTACTTCAAGTGATGGCGAGGTTGAGGTGCTGGAACAACCAATGGCACAAGGCCAGCAATTTGAAGGCGAGGAAGGAAAATCGATTAAATCAACCTCAATGCATTATTGGTACTTTATTTTATCGAGGCAAAGTTGACCTCAGCGGGATTTGAACTCTAAACATAAAGAGTTGGAACAAATACAGCAAAGCGTTTGTTTGTTGCTCTAATGACAGTCAATCCATAATAATGATAATAATAATAATAATGGTTTCGGATTTAGGCACAAGGCCAACAATTTTGGGGCAGGGGAAAGTCAATTAAATCTACCTCAGTGTGCCACTGGTACTTTATTTTATCAACCCCCGTAAGGATGAAGAGCAAAGCTAACCTCGATGGGATTTGAACTCAGAACATAAAGAATCCACTTTGTTACAAACATTCAGACTATCTATCTAACATATACATATATATAAAAAATGTGGGTAATTAAGAACATTTAATTACTAACGATCATTTCATCCAAGAACATTCTCTTATATGAATGTTAATATTTATTGTTTATGCTTTCTTCCCATATTGTGTATCCCCGGAATGTTCTTTGACAAGTTTATCTATGTTTTAACCTTTGATTTACACTCGGATGATTCCGGCCCTGTGCTTGGATGAAACAATCATTAGTAATTAAATGTTCTTAAACACTCTTTGATTGTTATATATAAAGTATATATATATATATATATATATATCATCATCATCATCATCATCATATATATATACAAATAAAGATTCAGCGAGAATCGCATTTCGGCGGACAGGAAAAGCGAAGCGAAACGCAAAAATCAGAAATGATACTGGCAAAGTGCTCAATAGTTAAAAACCAGAGCTAAACAATGTGTTAAGAAGTCATACAAAACTGAAAAGGTGGTCAAGAAGGCATTAACCACCCAAGCCAAATATAACCTCTGCATATATATATATATCATCATCATCATCATCATTTAATATATATATATATGTTATGGAATACTGTTAGCTTCTTGCTACAACAATTTCTATACTTTTCATATATATATATATATATATATATATATATATATATATGCAGAGGTTATATTTAATTTTGTTGGGATTCAACAATCTTATATATTTATCTACTTATCTATCTAGCTGTCTTTCACTGTCTCTGTCACTTTATTTATGTCTGAATGTTTGAGGCAGGATTAACCATTAAGCAAAATAAACACCAATTTTATTTTAAAAAAACAATCTTTTATATAAGGAAGCACCATAATCTTGTAAATGCTTAGGGCCTCAAAAACACTTAATCCAGTCATGGTCTGAGGATAATTTGTTCCCTTCCATCCACCAGTCATAGAGAGCCTAATAAGAGTAATGGGCTCTGTCCTTCATCATTTTTACAAATATTAAGCCATTACAAATATGAAAAAGAAATATTTAAAGTAATAAACTAAATCTTTTTATTACTATATCTCTAATGAAAGAGACATTGACTATGGGTTTGGAAAGGGATTTTCGAAAGGGATTTAATATAACTTTCTCATTATCAAATTTATGTTTGGGATATAACTTAACTCTTTAGCATTTACATTACTCTATATGACACAGGATCATGGCCTCTGGCGTCACGTAGTAATACAGAAGACCCGACTTTCCACGGGTACAAGCCGAAGTTGAAGCATATAGACAACATGCCCCCACCCCCTCCCACTGCAAAGTGATTGTGGAGGCGCCACGGGAAAAAAAGCACCCATCTGTAGAAATCAAGCCAGAATCAGTTCCCATATGAGCAAGACAAGGTCAGCCGACCGGGCATTGCCCACAACAGGACAACCTGTCTAACCCATTCTAGCATGGAAGAATGGACGTAAAATGGTGATGATAGTGATGATACTATTTACTCAGCTGAAAATGAGTACCAGTAATAGCTGTGATGGAATGGCGTCCTGTCCAGAGGGGAGTCTTGTACTCTCAGTCGCCTCACGCCATGAAACCAGGACAAGCCTAAATGAGCCTTCTGGCTTAAGGCAGACTTTAGACTTTAGATATTTACTATTATATGTTCATGGTAAAGGCTTTACCTCACATAATTATCTCATAATATTAAATGTATGAGATTTTGATGATATTTATTTTGAGAACAATAAAGAGAATTCTGGCCAGATATGGCAGGTTTAAATGCTAATGGGTTAATAAAGATTTTTACATAAAATTATAACGGAAGGTTTTTAGATAAATATAAACACTTTAAAACAGGTTTGCATTGTAGAAGGGGATGGTATGTGGCAGTTTCATATTATAAGAGTTAAAGTGATACTTTTATAACTTAAAAGAAGGATGTGAATCATAATTCTTGTGACATATATAATTGAACTTAAGATAGAATGTATATATATAAAGCTAAACCACACATAACCCCCCCCCCCCTCACACACAGACACACATATCCACAAATATGCACATTACATTCAAACATGCACATATACACTTATATACATATACAGACACACACACACAGACATCCACATGTGCACACACATATACACACATATATGCACATATACGTATACAGACACACACACACACAGACATGCACATATACATTTATATACCCATACATATACAGATACATGCAAATATGCACATACACTCATATACCCATGTATATATATACACACACATACACAAACATGTAGATATACTCATACATATACACACACAAACATGCACATATACATACATATACACACACACAAACATGCATATATACACATACATGCACACACAAACGTACACATATACACACATATACACATACTTATACACACACAAACATGCATATATATGCATAGATGCACATATGCACATACTTATACACACACAAGCATGCATATATACACATACATGCACATACAAATGTGGACATATACACATACTTATACACACAGAAACCAGCATATATACTCATACATGCACACACAAATGTGGACATATACACATACTTATATACACACAGAAACATGCATATATACACATACATATACACACATACATATACACACGCACACATGTGCACATACAAGCATGTACATATACACATACACACACATAACCAGTGAGGCATGTATGATCTATATAAGATATAACTATGTTCTAAATTATTGACTTGGGCTGCTTATAAATTTCCATCATATCACATTTATTAGGAAATAATTATAGATCAATAGAATTAGGCTTTTAGTTTCAAACCTTTGTCTTTGTTAATAAATTTAATTTAAAACTGGAGCCTATCGGCTGCTTTATATACATAACACTAGTGGTATATATACACCAACATACACCAATATACACCAACATACACCAATATACACCAATATACACCAATATACACCAACATACATCAACATACACTGATATACACCAACATACACCAATATACACCAACATACACCAATATACACCAATATACACCAACATACATCAACATACACTGATATACACCAACATACACCAATATACACCAACATACACTGATATACAACAATATACACCAATATATACCAACATACATCAACATACACTGATATACACCAACATACACCAATATACACCAACATACACTGATATACAACAATATACACCAATATATACCAACATACATCAACATACACTGATATACACCAACATACACCAATATACACCAACATACACTGATATACACCAATATATACCAACATACATCAACATACACTGATATACACCAATATATACCAACATACACCAATATATACCAACATACACCAACATTCACCAATATACACCAATATACACCAACATACACCAATATACACCAATATATACCAACATACATCAACATACACCGATATACACCAACATACACCAATATATACCAACATACACCAACATACACCAATATACACCGATATACACAGAGAGAGTAATGTATGTATGTATGTGCTTATGTATGTATGTATGTATATGTATGTATGTGTGTGTGTAAATCAATATATCACACACCCACATATATATATATATATATATATATATATATATATATACACACATACATACAAGCATACACCAACACATAAACCTATATACAGACATATAAATTCATACATCTACACACACGAACACATAGACACACATATGCACACGCATACATACTCATACACACACAGAAAGAAAGGCCTTCACAAACACACACATATGATGAGGACGATGATGATGATGATGATGATGATGACGATGACGATGATGATGATGGTGTCGATCATGATGATGATGATGATGATGATATTGATGATGATGATGATGCTGATAATGTTGATGATGATGCTGCTGCTGATGTCCATGACACCCTAATACAGCACCTCCACAAACAACAGCTGTAACATCACACCTTCATAGTCAATTGACTACCTGCGTGCCATAGTTTGGCTTGATCAGAACTAACCTCAGGCTATACAACACCAACTACAACAACAACAACAACAGTCACCACCAGAACACCACCACAACATCACAACACCACAACAGCAACAATAACACCAACAGTAACAACAACCACCACAACCACAACAACAACAACAGCCACTACCACCACCACCACCACAACCACCACAACCACCACCTCCACCACAACCACCACAACCACCACAACCACCATAACAACCACAACAACAACAACCACCACCACCACAACCACAACCACAACCACCACCACCTCCACAACAACCACAACCACAACCACCACAACAACAATCACCACCATCACCACCACAACAGTAACAACCACCACCACCACCACAACAACAACCACCACAATCACCACCATCACCACCACAACAGTAACAGTAACAACCACCACCACCACCACCACAACAGTAACAGTAACAACCACCACCACCACAACAACAACAACAACCACCACCACCACAACAACAACAACCACCACAATCACCACCACGACAGCAACAGTAACAACCACCACTACAACCACCACCTCCATAACAACCACAACCACAACCACCATAACAACCACCACCATAACAACAACAACAACAGCAACATCCACCACCACCACCACCACCACAACAGCATCTACCACCACCACCACCACAACAGCATCTACCACCACCACCAACAACAACAACAACAACAACAACAACAACAACAACAACAACAACAACAACAACAACAGCAACAACAACAACAACAACAACAACAACAACTACCACCACCACCACCACAACAACAACCACAACCACCACCTCCACCACAACCACCATAACAACCACAACAACATCCATCACCACCACCACCACCACCACCACCACCACAACAACAACAACAACAACCACCACCACCACCACCACCACCATCATCACCACCACCCTGAGCACCTTTTTGATCTCCATGTGTCTAACACACGTGGACATGCCTACAAAGTCAGAAAACAGCAGAGCTCCCATGACTTTCGTAAACATTTTTTCACACTCAGAGTTGCTGAAGCATGGAACAAACTGCCTGCGTCAGTTGTTAGCTGCTGAGACACTGCATCCTTTAAAACCCTCATGCTTCCCGAAATTCGCCAAAACTACACCTGATGTCCCCCTTCCATACACATGCACACATGTGTATATCATGACTCATGCACTGTTCATTTTCCTGACGTTTGTACATTACCCTATGTACTATACATACACTTTTGATGAGTTGTAGTGCACCTGAGCACTGTACACAATATTTTCATTATTATCATTATTTTAACAACCACAACAACATCCACCACCACCACCATAACAACCACAACAACATCCACCACCACCACCACCACCACAATAACAAACATCACCACCACCATAACAACCACAACAACATCCACCACCACCACCACCACCACAACAATAACCATCACCACCACCATAACAACCACAACCACCACCACCACCACAACAACAATAACAACCATCACCACCACCACCACAACAATAACAACCATCACCACCACCATAACAACCACAACAACATCCACCACCACCACCACCACAACAATAACCATCACCACCACCATAACAACCACAACAACATCCACCACCACCACCACCACCACCACCACAACAACAATAACAACCATCACCACCACCATAACAACCACAACAACATCCATCACCACCACAATAACAACAACAAAAACAACATCCACCACCACCACCACAACAACAACAAACACAACAACATCCACCACCACCACCACCACCACAAGAACAAGAACAACCACCACCTCCACCACAACCACCATAACAACATCCACCACCACAAGAACAAGAACAACCACAACAACATCCACCACCACCACCACCACAACAACAACATCCACCACCACCACAACAACAACAACAAACACAACATCCACAACCACCACCACCACCACCACCACCTCAAGAACAAGAACAACCACAACAACATCCACCACCACCACCACAACCACAACATCCACCACCACCACCACCACCACAACAACAACATCCACCACAACAACAAACACAACAACATCCACAACCACCACCACCACCACCACCAGAACAACAACCACAACAACATCCACCATCACAACAACAACAACAACAACAACAACATCCACCAACATCTAAATTCTATTTCTGGTGTTCATAAGATGACACCTCATCAGACTCCATCACAATTGCTATTCTTAAAGACTACATTAGGAATCTTATGCCAACCACATTTACCACCTGCTCACTTTATAACACTACCGCATCAAAAGGTTTTTTTCAAGATCACTCGAAATAGCAGCCCAACCCCTTTAGGTCACACCCTATCATCATCATCACTGTCATCACTATCATCATCTTCGCCATCATACTCCACCTCCACCTCCTCATCATCATCATTTTACATACTGGTATATATGCCGAGGTATATCTAGGGTATGGCAAGCATGGCATATGCCGAGGTATATCTAGGGTATGGCAAGCATGGCATGTGCCGAGGTATATCTAGGGTATGGCAAGCATGGCATGTGCCGAGGTATATCTAGGGTATGGCAAGCATGGCATGTGCCGAGGTATATCTAGGGTATGGCAAGCATGGCATGTGCCGAGGTATATCTAGGGTATGGCAAGCATGGCATATGCTGAGGTATATCTAGGGTATGGCAAGCATGGCATATGCTGAGGTATATCTAGGGTATGGCAAGCATGGCATGTGCCGAGGTATATCTAGGGTATGGCAAGCATGGCATGTGCCGAGGTATATCTAGGGTATGGCAAGCATGGCATGTGCCGAGGTATATCTAGGGTATGGCAAGCATGGCATGTGCCGAGGTATATCTAGGGTATGGCAAGCATGGCATGTGCCGAGGTATATCTAGGGTATGGCAAGCATGGCATGTGCCGAGGTATATCTAGGGTATGGCAAGCATGGCATGTGCCGAGGTATATCTAGGGTATGGCAAGCATGGCATATGCTGAGGTATATCTAGGGTATGGCAAGCATGGCATATGCTGAGGTATATCTAGGGTATGGCAAGCATGGCATGTGCCGAGGTATATCTAGGGTATGGCAAGCATGGCATGTGCCAAGGTATATCTAGGGTATGGCAAGCATGGCATGTGCCGAGGTATATCTAGGGTATGGCAAGCATGGCATGTGCCGAGGTATATCTAGGGTATGGCAAGCATGGCATGTGCCGAGGTATATCTAGGGTATGGCAAGCATGGCATGTGCCGAGGTATATCTAGGGTATGGCAAGCATGGCATGTGCCGAGGTATATCTAGGGTATGGCAAGCATGGCATGTGCTGAGGTATATCTAGGGTATGGCAAGCGTGGCATGTCCCCCCCCCCCCACACACACACTTGAAAGGGGGCACTACCTGGATAGGAACTCTTTCTATTAAAGTCAGATAAGCTATTGTCAGAGAGTGATGAAAGAAACTCCTTCAGTTGTATGATCTGTCTTTGCTTATCATGGGTGAGAAACACTATTGTGGCTGGATCATTAAACCATTTATATCTAGGGTATGGCAAGCGTGGCATGTCCCCCCCCCCCCCCCCCCACACACACACTTGAAAGGGGGCACTACCTGGATAGGAACTCTTTCTATTAAAGTCAGATAAGCTATTGTCAGAGAGTGATGAAAGAAACTCCTTCAGTTGTATGATCTGTCTTTGCTTATCATGGGTGAGAAACACTATTGTGGCTGGATCATTAAACCATTTATATAAATTATTAGGCCAATACTTTACGTATACTTAAGTGTAAAGTATACCTGTAGAACAAATGAAAATACAGTTTAATACCCTAAACACTCATTTATTTAAACTGCGCTGCCAATCCCATTGTCTAACAACTACTATATAGCTTGCTACATAGGCAGGGGTGCAATTTCAATGTTTGCCATAGGCACTATTTTCCCTTGTTACACCTCTGAGTATATGTTTGCTGGGCTCTCATGCAAGACTATACAAACTGGAAGGACCTCATCTTGCTTATAGGTTCCAATGTTTGGTGTGGTTAATCTTCCCAACGCCAACACCTTACAGAGTGTAATGGGTACATTTTATGATGGTACCATCACTACCAATGAAAGCTATGTGGTTATGTTAATGTTTGTTATGTTTTTCATAATTTTTAGCAGAGTTTTTCTTGATGGATGCCTTTCTTAATACCAGCCACTTTATAGCATGGAGTAGTTGCATTTTATTGTGCCACCAGCACTAGAGAGGTTTCCTGTATCAGTGATTGTTCTCCTAGACAGGTTGCCTTTGCTATGACTTACAAAGCTCACATCTAGCCCATGCAGTCTTATTTATTCAGAGTGAATACCTTCCTAGGTAGGCAACCTTCCCCAAAATTTATGGAGTCTACATTTACTAATTTACACATAACATACTTGCTATAAATTTCACAAATCACAGATTTCATAGCGAGGACAATGAAACTGTTGTTCCAGACCATTTTCAAGGACATTTTTAAGTAGAAACAGTAATCAAAACCAGCTTGTAGACTTAGAATATCAAGAACTTCTCTCCTGTTCTACATTTAGTATTTGCAAAAGTATTCAGTAAACACAAAGACAGACAGACACACACATATATATAATGGTAGAGTTTTGGACAAAATGTTTCGCAGTATTTCTTCTGGCTATCTGCACTCTGAGTTCAAATCTCATCTACATACATACATCATTATCATCATCACCATCATCATTTAACATCCTCATCCCCGTTTCATGCTGGCATGGGTTGTATGAGTTGTTACAGTCTGAATTAGTTATTAAGTGGAGTTACTGCTCTCCTAAACAGATCAGTAGACCCAGTGCTGGATTTAGGGCCCATTACTTGGGCCCTGAAGGAGATAAACATTTTTTTGGCAGGAAGATGAGCCCCCTCCAAACTAATGGGGCCCTGTGCTTAAGCACAGCTAAGTACAATGGTAAATCTGGCACTGGGTAAACCATATTATTATTCTATGTACTATACATGCACCTTTGATGAGTTGTAGTGCACCTGAGCACTGTACACAATAATTTCATTATTATTATTATTAATTTGGCAGTATCGGTAGAAGGTCGGACGCCATTCTTTCCACCATAGTTACGTCCCTTTACGATCTGAGTTCAAATCCCGTCGAGGTTAACTTTGCCTTTCATCCTTACGGGGTCGATAAAATAAAGTACCAGTAGTGCACTGGGTAATTGCTGGCCTTGTGCCAAACGTAGAAACAATTATTATTATTATTATTATATATCTGGTAACTTCACTTATAACAGCCTATAAATATATTCTTTTATTCCTTTACTGGTTTTCAGTCATCAGTCAGTGGCCATGCTGGGGCATGACCATGAGATATTCATTTAAAAAGATATATATATATATATATATTAATTCTAGAAGATGTAGTGGATAAGAAATTAATTTCCACCCCCATAGCATTGTTCCATAAGTCATGAGTTTAGAACTTGCCATGATATAGGTGTATTGTAATAGGAAGGGATGTCCATTTGTAACCTTTGTAAATAAATAACTCGGATGTTGCAAAGTAAGAATTTTATTTAGCTTTTTAGTTTTAGTCAAGGTTACAAGGAAGTGCTCATAACCCATTTTAGGGCTTCTGAGAGTGGGCGATATGGAGAGAAGTATCCTCAAATTGGGGGCCAAGTCTGAATGCTTGTAACAAACTAGAATTTGCCCAAGAGATGTGTGGTGATCCTTGTAACAGATTAGACTCTGCTAAAGACACCCAAGATATGTGTGGTGGTGTTAAACTGAGTAACAAATTTAAGCTACCACCAAAATAAATAGAAAAAAAGAGATGTGCAATGGTCCTTGTAAAAGACTAGACTCTCCTAAAGGCACCCAAGAGACGTGCGGTGGTCCTTATAACAGATTAGACTCTGCAAAAGATACCCAAGAGACGTGCGGTGGTCCTTATAACAGATTAGACTGCAAAAGACATCCAAGAGATGTGCAATGGTCCTTGTAACAGACTAGACTCTGCTAAAGACACCCAAGAGACATGTGGCGGTCCTTGTAACAAACTAGACTCTGCTAAAGACACCCAAGACATGTGTGTTGGTCCTTGTAACAGACTAGACTCTGCTAAAGTTACCCAAGAGATGTGTGCTGATCCTTGTAAAAGACTAGACTCTGCTAAAGATACCCAAGAGATGTGTAATGATCCTTGTAACAGATTAGACTCTGCTAAAGACACCTAAGAGATGTGTGGTGGTGTTAAACTGAGTAACAAATTTAAGCTACCACCAAAATAAAGAGAAAAAAGAATCAGGCGATGCTCCTAGGGGGTGCTAGGCTGTTTCAGTACCTCAGCCTCGCTATCACCTGCAGTAATGCCTATTGTAGTATGTAATTGACAGAATATAAATGTTTTTTTATGTTCCTTTTTATTTGTTGTGTTGATTGTTATTCAAATAAACTAATAAAACAATGAAACAAAGAACATCTCTCTCTCTCTTTTTCACACACACACATACACAGACACACATACACACACTCACATACACACAATGCAGTTATAGTTTTCTTAACTCAGAATAATGAACTGATTGTGATTTTATTGTCTTTTATTTGTTTTATCTAAGATATTGAATAAAACATGTCATTTTTTTCTCACATACAAATCCCATAAAATAATAAATTCCCCTAATAACAAAGCCACAGAACAAATAAAAAACCACAATATATATACAAGTAAAATGTGCAATTCAGTGTCATGTATTGAAGGATTGTTAGGATAACCACAGTTTAATGTCTACTAAAGGTATTTATTCTGACTCACTGCGCTCAACTTTTGCTTTTCATCTTTTCAAGGTTGATAACGAAAGTACCCGTCTAGTACTGGCAGTGCGGGACTTACCTATAAGTTAAATAAGCTACAGCTTTGCTACCCACTCTTGGGGAAGGGTCCTCATTTTTAATACTATATTTTTATTTTATCAATAGTTTTTCTTATTTAACCCTAAATCAACAAAATTATATATATCAACTAGAAATTGATTGACATATATATATATATATATATTTAAAATAAACACAGAGGATAATTTGTAAAGTGTGTAATCACATATAGTTATGTAGGTAACTAATTAAAGTTTAACTAGAGCTTCAAATATTACCTTTTTAAAAAATGATTAATCCTCCTTGTATATATTTCATTAAAGAAATATATTTCACCATTAATCAGTAAAGTCACAGTAGTCAAATCTTGGATCTTCAACAAAGGGGGAAGATTTAACGATTTGTGCTTACACATCTAATGCAAATCTGCGAGTGAGCCATCGCACGTGTTGCATTTCTAAAACTACTAACAACATGCTCGCGTCACCACATTGGCGTGAATAGGGTGATCGACAGCTATAAATAGCAGCCGGATCCTTTCAACTGAATGAGCTCTACAATTAAGGAGCCATTTATATATCTAAATTATATATATATTTAAGTTAACGAGGCATCGTTTAAGGCAATCCAAGTAGAGGTTATGAGTACTCTGTATTGAGGATAGTTTTAACGTTCAGCGTTCGGGTGGCCGAGTCAAGACAGTTCCTAGGTAAGCGGTTCTTGGAGTAATAATAGTAAATGAGTGAAGAATAACATGGATTGACTGTACAATAGGGTTTATTCAAAGTATTAACAATTGTTTCATTTGTCCGGTGTGTCTAAAAACCGCTATATAGATATATATATATATTTATATATAAAATTTAATTTTGTAATCATAAATAATAATCATGTATAATTATTTAATTATTTAAAATTCTTTTACTCAGATTTTTTTTTTTTAGAGAAGGGCCTCAAATTTCATATAGCTTAGGGCCTAAGCAGGAGAAAGTCCAGCCCTGAGTACTGGAGTAGTTTCTTCCTCTATCTCTATCACTTTCTCTGGAAGAAATTTGCTGTGTCCCAACATGGAGAGGGATGGATTTTTGTCAGGTTTAAAATGCCCAAGACAGGACAGTGTCCCTATGATTCCATCAGGAGTTAAGCACCCTTTACCATTTTTTTTTAGTGTCCACTGAATTTGTTTTTCATAACTTTCTTAATAATGAATATTTTTTAAATGTAATTTTGTAGAGATATATTTTCTAATTTGTAGATTACAAATGTCTTGAGATTTTAAAAATATGAAAATTTTTGACAGAGTTGGAAGGCCTAAACTGCAGTTTATTATGATTACTGGGAAATGAAAAAAGGGACATAATACTTTCATTATTGAGTTGTTCTGCTTACTAATGCTTTTATTACTGGATACATTTGATCTGTTTTTAGTAGAATAAACTCAGAAATTTGTTCATCTTCATCATACTTTCCAGTATCACATTGATTTTTGTTCTGAATCGACAAGATTCCAGACCTCATTTGCTTACTGAGTGGGTTGAAACTTGTCAGATCAAACCAAGGAAACAATGTTTCCATTGGTCTGTCCAATTACCGATACTATCTACCAGTCACAACTCCTGGCAGAAGGAGCAATGTGAAATAAAGTGTCTTTCTCAAGGACATGAAGCATTGACTGGTCTGGGAATCAAACTCACAACCCCACAATTGTGAATCCAACTCGCTAACCACTAAGCCATGCACCTTCTCATGTTGATAATGAATAATATCATAAATATGTTCTACTGGAATGTAATGACATTATTGCAACTATGAAATGCAAAGAAGAAAAATTAACATAATCTTTACCTAAACCTTTGAAACTGCATTATTAAGAAAGTTATGAGGGAAAAAAGTTAGGGCTGGGTGCAATAAAGTGAAGATATATCTGGTATTCTGTAGCAGCTAAAATAATTTAAAAAAAGGAGGATCTACAAAACATTTGTAGTATAAATTTTAGCATTCTGGATGCTGTGGCAAAAGTGAGGGTTGCTTCATTTGTAGCCGAATGGAATAACATTCTAAAACACTAGGAATTATCGGTAAACCAATCATTTTTTAAAAAGCCTGTGCTGTTCAAGACGTTTGGGGATCTGGGGCGCTCAAAATGAAGTTCTTGTCATTGTTGGTGGCCTGCCTTTCTGTTGTATCAGATGTCTGCAAGAGTGCTTGGATATTTTCAGCTTCTTACTTGAAAAATTATTAGAGGAAAACCTCAGCAGCCTTTGTTGTGACATGTGATTGGGTGTAAATATTTTCTGCCACTTAACCCTTTAACATTACTCTAAATTTACTATTATATTTTTGTGGTAAAGGCTTTACCTCACATAATGATCTTACTTAATATCGAATCTATGAGATTTTGATATTATTTATTCTGAAAACAATACCTTAACATAAATATGAGCATTTGAGCGGCCAGTTACAGCTGGTTTGGACAGACGCTCAGAGTTGCTGAAGCATGGAACAAACTACCTCCATCAGTTATTAGCTGCCAAGACACTGCACTCTTTAAAACCTCCATGCTTTCTGAAATTCGTCAACACTACACCTGATACCCCCCCCCCCCCCTTCATACACATGCACACATATATATCATGACTCATACACTGTTCACTTTCCTGACGAGTTGTAGTGCACCTGAGCACTCACTGTACACAATAATTTCATTATTATTAAAGAGGCGAGCGAATTTTGGCCGGCTACTGCCGGTTTAAATGATAAAGAGTTAAACATTTCTTTCTATTTTTTCTCTTTTTTTTTTATGTAAATTGTTTAATGACTATAAATAATTAAAAAATAAACGATCAAGATTTCCCATATCAAAATAAATGCAGTATATTTAACACACATACTGTATATACATTGTATATATACTGTATAATATATAGTATTTTATAAATAGTACAGAAAATCTGAACTAGATTATAAATAATAACTGTTGACGAAGTATATCAGTAACAGTATCAACTGAATGTAGGCAGGAGAACACAGAGGTTCTGTTGCAAAATTTCTGCTTCAAAATTTTATAAAATTAAATAAATTTTGATGTTTTGGGTAGAGAATTTACATGAAGAAATGGTGAAGGTAGCAGTGGGATACACACACATACAAACACATGTGTGCGCGTACACACACACACACACACACACACACACACACACACACACACACACACACACACACACACACACACACACACCACCCACACACACTTCATTTACAGACCTTCTAACACATATCTCTTATCTTCTCTGAAGAAGGTTCCTTTTTCAAAATGTCAGAACACACCTCTCTCTCTCTCTCCCTCCACAACGCACAAATTTGTCTTATTTTAGTAATGTTATTAACCGAGTGTATATATTTATGTGTGCGTGTGTATGTATGTATGGATGTGCATGTATACACACATACATACATATATATATATATATACACACACAGACACATATATATACAAACACATATATACACACACATATATGTATACACACACATATACATACATATATATATATATACACACATCGTCAGCATTAACGTCCATTTTATGGGGATGATGTGTGTGTGTATGTATATATATATATATATATATATATATATACATAATGTGTGTATATATGTGTGTGTATATTTATATTTATATATATTTATGTGGGTATACAAATGCACATACAAATGCATACACACACACACACATATATATATATACATACATACACTTACACATACATGTATATATATACACACACACACACATATATATATTTCTATATATTCCTTCATATATATATTTTTCCTGACAAAGACTGTCACTAGTTTCCTTATTTTCTAGTTATTATTTTTTCTAAAAATTCTCCCAAATAATTTAACCTATGCCAGCTAAAATAATGTAGGAAGTGTAATGAAAGACAAACAACATTTAAAGAAAGTTCATCTTTTACTTGCTTTTTATGAAGGCTGCGACCTTTCATATAGAATATTGAAATAATTGTAATAAATTTAGTTTAAAAACACACATACACACACACATATATATGTTTGTGTGTATATATTATAGAATATTGAAATAATTGTAATAAATTTAGTTTAAAATATACACATACACACACACACACACATATATATATGTGTTTGTGTGTATATATATATGTGTATGTATACTGTTGCTCTGAACTAAGTCCCATTGAACTTTTTTTTATTGAGAAACATGATCGTTACATATTTAATATATACACACACACATATATGTATGTATGTGTGTATGTATGTATGTATGTATGTATGTATGTATGTATGTATGTATGTATGTATGTATGTATGTATGTATGTATGTATGTGTGTGTGTGTGTATACATACATATATATATAAACCAAAATAATAATAAATGGAAACTATATTTATAAAACCATATTTATTTTATTATATATATTTCATTGAAATATATATAATAAAATAAATATGGTTTTATAAATATAGTTTCCATTTATTATTCAAATCCCGCTGAGGTTAACTTTGCCTTTCATCCTTACGGGGTCGATAAAATAAAGTACCAGTAATACACTGGGTAATTGCTGGCCTTGTGCCAAAAGTAGAAACAATTATTATCTTGGAATATTTACTCCAGTAACTTGTTGAGTGCTCTATATCAGTTACAAACATTTGTTTGTCGGAATTCCAACAAATTAAATACAACTCCTACATACACACACACACACACATACATATATATATAATATATACGATATTAAATAAATGGAAACTATATTTATAAAACCATATTTATTTCATTATATATATTTCAGGGATATCATATTAACAATATGCTATGCATTATATAGTAAATATACTCCAAATACTTGTCGAGTGCTTTTATATCAGTTATAAATATTTACTAGTTGTAACCCAACAATTTAAATATAACTTTCCATATATAATATATATATATATATGGTGGTGGCTGCCAACTCGTTTTCGAGTACGGCCACTACTTTATATCCATGTAGGAGAACCCTTACCGATGTGCTGAACGAATGTGACTTTAGTCCAGCCAGCGACTTGAAAACTGGTACAAACACTACACTTGTGACAATTATTGACACATAGTGCTGGGCCCATGGTACCATGTGATGACAAGTGCAGAGAGATCTCCAGATATAAAGCAATGCCTGTGCCGTGAAGCTTTTATAGTGAGCAAAGGCACTGCACAAAGCCAGTCCCACTCTCTTAACCAAGATGATATTTACCAAAAAGAAGAACAAGTCAACATCATTGGATACCATCAGGGTTGCAGGTGTTATATCAGAGTTTTCCTTCTCCTAGAATTCTGCCTTGACAAAGGCTAAGGGGTCATCTCTCCCGGTGATTTTGGATGGCCATTGACTCTTAAGAGCTCCTTTGCCCTTTGATACACACACAAGCACAAATTTAGTTTTCAACTGTCATGGGTGAAAAAATTATATAAACATATATTGGTTTCTGATAAAGATACAAGGCCAGCAATTTGGGGGGTGGGGGAAGTCGATTAAATCGACTCCAGTGCATGACTGGTACTTTATTTTACCGACCCTCGTGAGGATGAAAGGCAAAGTTAATCTCGACCGGATTTGAAATCAGAACATAAAGGGCCGTAACTCTAGCCTGTGTAACATGGTGTCCGACACTCTACTTATACTGCCAACCCACCGCCCTTAGAAAATGATTTAGACACAAGGCCAACAATTTTGTGGTGAGGATAAAGGCAATTAAATCAAACCCTAGTGCATTACTGGTACTTATTTCATCGACCCTGTAAGGATGAAAGGCAAAGCTAACCTTGGCGGGATTTGAACTCAGAACGAAAGGAACCAGAAGAAACATCGCAATGACATTTTATCTGACAGTTAATCAATTCTACCAATCTACCATCCCCACCAAAAATAAATAATGAAAAAAAAAGCAAAAAGCAAAATTTGTTTCCAACTGTCACGAGCAATAAATAAATAAATAAATAAATAAATAAATAACAAAAAATAAATAAAAATAAACAAATAATAAATAAAATAAATAAATAAATGAATAAATTAAAAATAAATGAATTATGAAATGATAATTATCAAAAAAAAAAAAAAAAATGTTAGAAAACTGTTAGAAAACTTATGTAAATATTTGGAATTGAAAAAATAAAATAAAAATTCACTCGGCATTAAGAAACAAGTTTAAATTCATTGAAAAATAACATTTTTTTCTCTCATTAATTTTGTTGTTGTTGATTATCTTAATTATCTTTGATAGATAATTTTGAATATTAAGGACTTTATAGTAATCAATCTAATTTTTATTTACAACGCACAAGCGTGCACCCAGGCAAACAACACATACACATATATATATGTACATACGCACGTACATACATGCACACACACATATATATACACTCTTTTACTTACATATACACACACATATCCTCTTAGCTTCGTACGGACGTATAATAACACACACACACACTTTTACTTCCATATACACACACATATCTTCTTAGCTTCATACGGACATATAACACGCGCCCGCGAGTACACGCACGCGCACACGTATAGCTCTATATACAAAACATTTCTTTTCCATTTCAGGTAGACCCGCTCCATCATCCACTTTTCTAAAAATGATATCATACACAGTTTTCCAAGAGATAGCAACACGAATGGACCTGTTATTTTTCTCTAAAAACATTTTTTCCGATTCCATCCTGCCCGTCCCTTCAATCTTCTGATGAAGGACTAGCGTCCGAAACGTTAAGACCCTCTTCCTGCTATTTCAAGTGTTAACCTAATATATTCCTTCCATATCCTGTATCGATTGTGTTGTTATTTCTGTTTGCTTTTTACACACACACACAAACACACACTCATATATATATATACATACACACACACAGGCACCCATATATATATATATATATATATATATATAGACATACATTGATGTTTACAAACAAACGCACACATACTCATACATTCATACACAAACACTAACACATTTTTACTGGTTCTAGCCATTAGATTGTGTTCATACTGGGGCACCACATTCAAGGGATTTAGTCAATCACACCGGCGACTACCAGTATTTTATTTTTTCAAGTGTGATGTTTATTTTTATCGATTTCTATCTGTCAAACCGCTAGTTTACATGACATAAACACACATACATACATGACATAAACACACATACATACATGATGGATTTACACACACTTAAATTCTACCATTTTTCTCGCTGGGAAAAACCATCACACACACACAAACACATGAGCGTGCACATACATACACACGTATATATTGAAGGTATTTTATAAAGAAATATACGTAGAGCAAGCTAAACATTAATTGAATGTGTACTACATATATGGGAGCAGGCAGTAGATTTTAATTTTCGAAGAAAAAGGTGTAAACCCTCTGAAACTTAGAAATCATTGCCACCTTTTTAAAAAGAATTATATATATATATATATATATGTATGTATGTGTGTGTGTGTGTGTGGGGGGGGGGGTATCCCGGGTTCAATCGGGGGGTAACTACAGTAAGATACGCAATACATAGCAGAGTAGAAATACTTTTTCTATATATATATATATGTGAGAAAAAACCCAAATCTTCCATCTCAATTATACTTTTGAAAAGCAGAAGAACTGCGAAACCGGTAAAGGTACCAAATAAATATATATTTTTATAAAAAAAAACTCCAGTTGCATTTTCGAGTTCATCTTTTTTCCTTAAACTTTCACTCGTGTAGAACACCTCGTTTTTTTTTTTCATTTTGTAAAAAAACCTCACTTTCTAATATATGTGTGTGTGTGTGTGTGTATTTTCTTTTTCCATTCTATTATACTTGAGCCGCTGGGAGGAGTGTTTGAGGACACTTCCCCCAACGACCTTCTCAGGATTAAGAGAGTGAAGAAGAAGAAGATGACTTCGAAGTTTCCAGTTTACTCCTTTTTCTTCGAACAAATAAAATCTATTATTCATATTTTAAGTTATTGTTTTTTTAATTATCTTCTTTGGTAAAATACACACGGACACGCATACATACATATACATACATATACATACATGTATGTATATGTATATGCTACTAAAAAATATTTTAAAAGAGACATAACTTAAAATATGAATATTAAAAATACGGACAAGGAATTCTTCTACAAAAACAATAATAATAATTATGATAAAATAATTGTTTCTACTTTAGGCACAAGGCCAGCAAATACCCAGTGCATTACTGGTACTTTATTTTATCGACCCCGTAAGGATGAAAGGCAAAGTCAACCTCGGCGGGATTTGAACTCAGATCGTAAAGGGACGTAACTATGCTGGAAAGCATGGCGTCCGACCCTCTACCGATACTGCCAATCCATATGATAAAATAATGATAATTAAAAATATTCGGCCCACTAGGGCCAAAACAGGCGAATAATCGCCACAAGAAACTTTGGATAAATAAAACGAACATTTTAGTTGTCATTGCAAGAGATGGTCCAGTGATGGGTCAAAGGGAGATAATGAATGAAAACCAGCCTAAAAATCAGTGTGAAACTCGGGCATCTACAGATATATGCATTACTATACTATAGATGACTACTACATTGAAGCGAATAGGCCTCTACATAGTTGGTCGGTCTGCTAGAAATAGTAGCTAAATGCCCTTAACTAACACCTCCATCGTCTTAAAAATATCAAGGATACATTATAGAACGCAGTCTTAGAAAAATCAAACAAAGTAGTCAGGATGATCATGTTTGGAACTGCTATAATCTTAGGTCTGCTGGATAAGGGCTGACATAGGGCTAAGTAATAACAACATCCTTTTTCTTTTCTACCCATTTTTTTTCTTTCACTTTGACAAAGACCACAAAATGACCGAACCAATTAAGAAGCCTCTAGGTGGTCACTCGGCCTGCTAGAAATAGAAGCCATATTTCCCCTCTACTAACACTCTACTGTCCTAAAAAAAAAAGGGGCTTGTTGGATAATGTAGTCCTTCATTTCATTCCTAAGAACTTTTTATCCTCTTCGTAAAAAGTGTATAATTCTGTTTTCTTTCATGTATCGTTTTTTATATCTTAAATTTATACAGGTGTGATTTATTGTGAAATAAATAAGAAAAAAACGATACCTGATAACTGGGTGGAGGGGAGGATAATGGCAGGATGATCAGGGATAGAATTCTACTGATTATATATCTGCTCGAACCCAGGGGAAAAAGTCAAAGGGATGAAAGTCTCATTATATTTAAATACCATAAATTTATTTAAAACATTGGAAATATATATTTTGGACTCGATCATGTTTGACCTGGTGCTAAACAAGAACTAGTTCTAGACTAACCATTAAACAAGATACGTCCATATTTAGGGCCTCGAGTAAAGAGGGCCTCACAGAATGTTTCCCCGGTAGTCTATGGAAGTTTGTTTCATGCTTCAGAGTTGCTGAAGCATGGAACAAACTACCTGCATCAGTTGTTAGTTGCCGAGACACTGCATCCTTTAAAACCTCCATGTTTCCTGAAATTCGCCAACACTACACCTGATATCCCCCCTCCATACATACACACACACATGTATATCATGTCGCATACACTGTTCACTTTCCTGACATTTGTACATTATTCTATGTACTATACATGCGCCTTTGATGAGTTGTAGTGCACCTGAGCACTGTACACAATAATTTCATACAGCACAAGGGAGCACTAAAATCTTTTCTGTGTTTAAGACCTCAAGTAAAGAGGGACCCATAGATTTTTTCCCAGTACGAGTCTATGGAAGTTTGTTTTCCCCATATACAGTATAAGGGGGTATTATAATATTTTCAGTGCTAGGGAGCTCAAGTAAAAAGAGACCCCATAGAATTTTCCCCTCATATACAGTATCTGGGATACCATAACTTTTCAGTGCTTAGGGCCTCTAAACGTCAACGTTATGTCTACCACAGTGAATTCTCTCTGAAAGCCTGATATCTAATCCCTAGCTAAGTAAATAAGGACCCTTCTACCCAGAGACGTATCGACAATTTTTATAATAATCACTCATTTTCGAGCAAAGGCAGAACTTCTATATGGTTGTTCTACATTTTAGAAATAGCAGCTAAATCCCTCCCGTTTCTTTTTTACGAAAGGAAAAGACGTACTGGACAATGTAGCCCAGTATTTTCCTAAATTCCGGGAGAAAGGGTGTCTTTTAATATAATTTGTTTTTAAATTACTAAGTTTAGAAGTTATCAACAATGCAGATTAAAAAAAAAATGAACATTAAAAAAAATCACTACAAATTTATTTATTTTATTTTTATATGAATAACCGGTCTCTTTAAAATAAAATAAAGTACCAGTAATGTACTGGAGTCGATGTAATCAATTTTCACCTCCCTAAAATTGTTGACCTTGTGCCTAAATTAGAAACCATTACGGGTCTGTTCAATGGCGGTAGATTGGCAGTATCGATAGAGCATAAAGAAACATGCTTTGTGGCCAGTAGTTACCCCCCTTTACGTTCTGAGTTCAAATCCCGTCAAGTTTAGCTTTGCCTTTAATCCTTACGGCGTCGAGAAAAGAAAGCACCAGTAACGCACTGAGGTGAATTTTACCGGGTTCAATCGGAGGTAACCACAGTAAGTAAAGTACTCAATACATAGCAGAGTATAAATATTTAATAATAAAATGACTTCTACAGGACTTGAACTGTTTCATTCGGAAGAAATCATTAGGGCTTTCCTGATGATTTCTTCCGAATGAAACAGTTCTAATCCCGTAGAAGTCATTTCTATTTAACCTGTTAGTTCTTTCGTTACTTTGGTATTGTATGGTTGGGTTTTGCCTACTGCAATATTCAATTGTCAAGCTATTTAAACGTATGTTATTACTCTAAGGACCTGCCTTATTGAGTGCTTTGCTAACTCATTCCTATTGTAGGTCGACTTTGCTTGGCCACAACCAAAGCTTCGATTTTAGTAAGCTTCCACTTGTATTATATATATATATATATATATATATTTAATAGAGAAATCTTCATATTCAGTAATTAAAGTATTTTTCTTTTAATTTTATTTCCACAATTATCTGCAATGGAAATATTTACTATAATCTTCATTATATTTCAACAATGAAAATATTTTTAAGACCTTTATTGATAAACACAATTTATATAACAATATATATATATATATATATATATATATATATATATATATATATATATATATATATATATATATATATATATATATATATATATATATAGGAACGAGTAGGACCCCGACGGCTGAGCTCAAGCCGTTTCGACGGCTAATTCTGGACAGCCGTCGGGGTCCTACTCGGTCCTATTGACCGGGTGATATATATATATATATATATATATATATATATATATTGCTACACTTTGGGAGGGTCATGTTGCCAATAAGAAACACACGCACCAGACGCTTTCACTTCAATTTATTATAATAAATTTATAAATTTAGGAATTTATAAATTTCCGATTGGTTGGTTCCACAACTAGATGGTTCTTTATATATTGTCAAAGTTCTTTCGTCACACATTCTGTGACCTCTTCAGTGACTGGGATTCTTTTCTTTGTTTTTTGTGCCTCTCCTTTGTTCTGTCCTACGCCATCTTGTTTTTGTGTGTGTTCAGAAACGATATATATATATATATATATATATATATATATATATATATATATATATTTAAAGGTTAAACAAGGTTCAATGAATAAATCAAAGAATAAAGTTTTATAATAGGTTAGAAGCACTCCACAGTAATGGTTTTCCGGAGTTAATATTAATTCAAAATATTAACAAAAATAGACATTCGTGTGATCAAGTATATTTTATTATACCTATTTCAGAGGTACTGAGCTATCTTCAACAGTACGTCCTCATCAGATAAAATAAGATGATGCAGACATACCCTGGCTAAGTAGATGGTTAAAATTCAGTCATAGCAGTGAATAAGATATGACAAAACTCAATATTTATATACCTTAAGATTGAGACATGAAAAAATTACATATAATACAGAGGGTGCGTTTGAGAAAGCTTCATATATATATATATATTGTTATATAAATTGTGTTTATCAATAAAGGTCTTTAAAATATTTTCATTGTTGAAATATAATGAAGATTGTAGTAAATATTTCCATTGCATATAATTGTGGAAATAAAATTAAAAGAAAAATACTTTAATTACTGAATATAAAGATTACACTTGAGAATAATTAATAAGGGTTAATACAAATGAAGAAATACGGACAACAAAGATAGTCGGATGTCACTGGGAAACATGGGTTAAAATAGTGTCACATGAATCACCAATATTGTCCCACATAATAGAGGGTGGGGGTCGAATAAGCGGGAAGGTTTGAAAATCGGCAATTTTCCTAGGTTGTCTCCGTTGATGTTTTTAAAAACCAGAATTAGTCATTTAGTTTAAATATGGCGACACCAACCCACCCTATTTATTTTATAACGTGTGGGATTTCTAATAATGTAATTTTTTTGTCATGTATAATGTTTTTATAATGTATAAAGAAAATTAATTGTCGCAAGAATACTACGACTTAAAATAAAATTTCACCGGACATAGATTAGCAAAATGTAATAAGTGGGGAGGTTGCAATAAGAGCGGGCGTGGGTGGGGGGCATTATTCGAGACCCGGGAGTAAACGAAATAATGGACTCCACACGAACTCATCCAAATTGAATACCTCTTATATCCTTCCATATTTACGATTTATGACATCAATTCTCGAGATTTAATGTTCACCTCTTTTCTGGAAACCATGGAACATAGAACTGCTCCGTTTAATGTTAGAGAGTGATATGTCCACCTGTTGTGCTCAAAATTCGGTCTGTATCAGTTTTATTTATATGTTAAAGAAGAAGAAATTATCAGTAAAATAATTGTTTCTACTTTTGGCACAAGGCCAGCAATTACCCAGTACATTACTGGTACTTTATTTTATCGACCCCGTAAGGATGAAAGGCAAAGTTAACCTCGGAGGGATTTGAACTCAGACCGTAAAGGGACGTAACTATGCTAGAAAGCATGGCGTCCAACCCTCTACCGATACTGCCAATTCAAAATAATGAAATAGGGTTAACATTGGCGTTCAAGATGTTTGGAGGAGCTGGGCCGCTGTCGACGAAGTATCATGTGATGCCTGTGAGGGTGCTTGGTTGTTCCAGCGCCTTAGCCTCGCTATCATCTGCAGTATACGCTGTCAATGTGTTGGCTTGCCTAAAAAAAATATTAGACGGAAGCTCCGGCATCCCTTGTGGTGTGTGGTCGATTAACACACTTGTGTTGACTTAATATTTTCTTTCGTTCTGATTCTATATTTTCATGTGAAATATTTATGTAATTAAGTAATAGATATATATATATGTGTGTGTATATGTTAATTTTTGACAGCTATGGCATTTGTGTTTGTATAATATAGATAGCTTCTATATAGTCAGCATTTTTGTTTATGAAAAATAATGTGAACTTTGCTATTATAGTTCTGAGAGGAATGTAAAGCAAACTTTTGACTTGGAATATTGATTTTTAACATTGGCGTAAACTAGAAATTTTAGTGGGTGGCTAGTCAGCCTAACCGACCGCCCTTTCGATTGGTAATTACTCTATCGCTCACCCCCCCCCCCCACAAAGATAAAGAAGAAAATTGGTCTTGACAGGATTTGAACTCACATCGTTCAGAGACGTAACTAAATATGGAAAGGAATTTGTTCGGCATTCTGCCGATCCTGACTCATGTCCTTATTTAGTTTACAGCAGGGGTGTGCAACATATTCCATTGGCGGGCTACTTTTGGAACAACTATTAGGGCTATTAATATTTATTAAGCAGTATTCCAAAGATTCACCACAACTTCTTTCCATAACATGGAACTGGGAAAATATAACATACATAACCCTATCAGTGAATCCCTTTAGTATAGGTCAACTAACAGAAAATTGTATTACGGTTACGACAAAATTTCTAAATAAGCCTACAAGGTAAAAATTAAAAACGGTCATCGCGGGCCACTCTGCCTGGCTGGCAGGCCGGGTTGTGGCCCGCGGACCACCTGTTGCATGCACCTGGTTTAGTGTATTATATAATTGGCATTTAAAACCTTTCCAGGTCGAAACACATCCAATTTCTTTCAGAGAGAGATAAAGAATTGGATAGATATTTTATCGTCCTCAAAAGGTTGAAAAAACAAAGTTGACCTCGGCGGGATTTGGACTCAGAGCACAGCGAGCCGGTATAAATGGAGAGGCATTTTTTAATCAAACGCACTAACGATCTGCCAATTCGCCGCATTAAAGGTTCATATTGTATCAAACCAAGTAAAATCTGGCGTAATTTAATCACGTCAGATTTTACTTGGTTTGATATAATACACACACACACACACACACACACACACACACACACACACACACACACACACACACACACACATATATAGCTGTTGAAACGGCAAGAGCTCAGCCGTCGGGTTCATACTCGTTATGGTATAACCAGACACTACTGCCCCAAGTCTCGAGTACTCTGTTGAGTAATTGTCTTATCAGTTTCAAACTGAATCCACACTGATATATATATATATATATATATATATATATATATATATATATATATATATATATATATATACATAAATATATATATATATATATATATATATATATCTGTGTTCGTTTTTCTTTTATATTCTACTATAATATACGGCTCGGAAATATCTCTTTCTTAGAGCTATTTTGTTGTAAGAGACTATTTTGAGTTCCTAACTCAATATATACCTTTGATATATATATATATATATATATATATATATATATATATATATATATATATATATATATATATATATATCCTTTGCCGTGTGTTGAGAAATCCCCAAGATCCAAGTTATGAATAAATGTTTTTAGTCTTCTAAATATGTGTCTTACTCTAATTTTCTCTGATAACAAGTATCGAAGAAGGGAATGTTTCGCTTTAGGTATATAAAATGACAGAAAATGAAAATAAAAGTTACTTGTTTTTGTTTTTTTTTGTGAATAGATAAAAGTAATCACATTAAATCCTGATTTTATGTGTTTTCATTGTTTCTTTTATTCTTATAAATCTGTTTCCACTGTTTTAGATAAATTACATTCTTTTATGGTATTTAAATAGAACGTGATTTTTTTTTTCCCATGTGTGACTTTTTTTTTCTTCTTGGATTCGTGTTTTTCGTTGAGGATATTGACCTTTTAAAATGATTTAAATCTATAAACCGAAAAATTTATTTGTGAACATTTTTTTCCGAATGATTTATTTTCGATTTTTTTTCTCCGATACCGACCAGCTTCCTCACAACTGACTGTTTGCAGTCAATTGCTTCCTTTCTTTGCCCCCTCCTTCTATTAATTAGGTCAACAAGGCGAGACACAATCAGGTATGAGTAAAAAAAAAAAAAATCTTGCCTAAGACTCTGATAAGACTATTTAAAAAAAATTCAGTTTCTTTTTATTGTAGGGTTTTCCTTTCATTTTATTGTCTGTTATTTTACATATTTAAAGCGAAACATCCATAAAACAGGTTTTAGAACCTGTAAGGGTTGTTTAACTAGAATCTGCAACAACTGAGAGACACACGAGTAAAACTTGTTAACATATGCAAAATCATTCAACAGCTGGCTTTACACGAGAGAGCCCCTCTGTGACCATATGATCTGCTAGAAATAGCAACCAAAACCTCTCAAATTCAATCCGCTCTAAAAATTATAAAAATAAAATAATGCATTTACATTGGATAATGTAGATATACATATTTGAAAAATAAAAAGACAGATTGGTCATGTCTGGAATACCTTTGATTACAGGTCTGCTTAATCGGGACTGACCTGGAGCTAGGATTTCCTTACGTTAGACTGATCGAGGCATTTATCAAAATTTAAATGCTTTTATGTAGTAAAAATATCGTACAACTAAATAACAAAGTTTTATTATTTTAGGATCCAGTTAAAATCTCGGAATATAGGAAAGTTTGAAATTTGCTTCACGAGTTCAAATCCTGCCGAGGTTAACTTTGCCTTTCATCCTTATGGGATCGATAACATAAAGTACCAGTCACGCACTAGGGTCAATTTAATCGACTTTCTCCTCCTCCAAAATTGCTGGCCTTGTGCCTATATAAGAAACCATTATTTCAGGATCCAGTTAAAATCTCGGAATTTAGAAAAGTTTGAAATTTTCTTCATGAGTTCAAATCCTGCCGAGGTTAACTTTGCTTTTCATCCTTACAGGGTCAATAAAATAAAGTACCAGTAATGCACTGGGGCCTTGTGCCCCCAAAAGTAGAAACATTATTATTATTATTTACATTACCTCACAAGCATCAAGATTTAAAAATAAAAATAAAAAATAGTTAGCTGTCGAAAAAGAGTTATGTCCCTTATCACTTGCAGCAAACGCCAACAGCTTGTTTATATATCTATCTTTTCTTTTGAGTATTTTGCCAGCTTGAAATATTAACAATAATAATAGTTAAAAAAACGCGCGCACGCGCACACGCACACATACACACACACACATACACACACACACACACAATTATTTTTTTAAATAATATATTGAGAAACATAGAAGCATTTATTCTATGACTCATTTGATTTAAATATATAAATATATATTTAAACCTACTATTTACTGACTTTGGAGAGAGAAGGATATATATATATATATATATATATATATATATATATATATATATATATATATATATCCTATATATATATATATAGAGAGAGAGAGAGATCGTAATTATCAACAATTTTGATTAAACAATAGGAAATAATTCGTATATCTCACAATTCGATCAGATACTTTCATTCAACTTAAGAGGATTATTAAGTTCACGTAGATCAGGCATGTCAAACTGAGGGTCCCCCCCCCCCCCGAGGGCTACATGGGTCACATACGACAACTAATTGTGCACATTACAACACATTTTAAACATTTTATATTACGAAGATAAAACATGCTCGCGCTGTAAGAACGTTTGTGCGGGTCGCAACTGTGTTTGTAAAGGGCCGCATGTTTGACATGCCTGACATAAGGTGTTGGAGTGGCAGAATTATTAGAGTATCGAACATAATGCTTTGTAGTATTTTAGAGACGCCCCTTTACGTTATGGGTTCAAACCCCACAGAGGCCAACTTTGCCTTTCATTATTCCGAGGTCGATAAAATAAAGTTCCAGTTGATTTAATCGACTTCACCCTCGTCCAAATTGTAGTCCTTGTGTCTAAATTAGAAATCAATATTAAGTTTACGTAAGGATGATGGATTAGTAAAATCGTTAGAGCGTCGGACAATGTTTCGTGGCATTGTGTTATGGTCCTTTACGTTCTGAGTTCAAATCCTGCTTGGGTCGATAAAATAAAGTACTAATGTAGTGGGGTCAATATAAGAAGCTTACCCTGTGCCGGATTTAGGACAAATGAGGCCCTGTGCTAGTTAAGTTATGAGGCCCCTTACTTGGACCCTGAAAGAAGATAAAAATAATTTTTGGCAGGAAGATGACCCCCACCCACCTGCCAACGGGGTCCTGTGCTGAAGCACACCCAAGCGCAATGGTAAATCGGTCACACCCCCACCAAACTTAAATCAGAAATCATTAAGTTTACGTATTGCTAGAGCGGGTTGCAAAGAGATTTTACATGGCAGAACAAAACTGCTTTCGGGCCTCAGGGTGGGATGCGAGAAGCTCCTCTCAAAATTCAAGAGGACTGAGAGATTATTCTGAGCGTTGGAGAAGGCGGTGGAACCGTCAGATATTCACGCCCTCCTCTTTGGCTCTCCGGTGCCTGAACCGATGTACTAATTGAATACTTCTTTTATAGATCCTGCTGTTAGGCTCCATTGGATTTAGAAGAAAGAAGGAAAGGGCACTTAACTCTTGATGTTACAAGGGTGTCGTTCT
>CAXHJY010000940.1:47500-62500 GCA_964016885.1 Eledone cirrhosa
CTATCCCTTATTACGAAGCATTTTCCCCCTACACATAAATATAGTAACATTTTTAATAGAAATACTATTAAAATTCCTTACTCTACGATTCCTAACCTTGCACATAACATCACAGCTTCAAATTTAGCTAAACTACCTAGCCATAGGAATACGTGCAACCATGTAGTTAGTACTAACTGTAAATGTAGGAATCGGGTTGATTGCCCCCTATCCGGGAAAGGCCTCTCTAGTAACATTGTCTACAAATGTAAGGTTGAAACACCCACGTCCGGTAGGGCCTACATAGGGTTAACCGCCAATAGATTCAAGCAGCGTCTTTACATGCATACCCATTCTTTTCGTTACCCTCTAAGAAGGAATATGACGTGACTTTCAGCTTATATCTGGAGTCTAAAAGACAACCACACCCAATATAAGTTACACTGGGAGATCCTAGCTAGGGCTAGATCGTATAACGGAAATAAAAGACCATGTGACCTCTGCGCCGCTGAGGCCCTGGAAATACTCTACGCCACAGACCCCATCTTAAACAAAAAATCTGGGGCAATTTCGGCTTGTAAACATAAATTGCACAAAACTTTCCTGTATTACAGCCCCACATTATACCCTAACGGCTAGTACGATCTATACGTGGATATTTTACGTCTTGATGTGGTAGCTAAGTATATGTTATGTTTATACCATTACTTATTTGCACAGGGAACGTTTCCACGAACCAAAGTATCGTCTTCCTGTCTTCCTCCGGTTGCAACGTTTTTTGAAATATCCACTTCTGCGTTTACAGATTGACTTTGTTAGTTTCAGAAGATCCCGTTAAGGGTGAAAGCAGCAATTCTTTGCTTAAACTTTAATCTGTTATTTTAATAAATATATATATATATATAGTGGACATTATGTCCATTATATATATATATAGTGGACATTATGTCCATTATATATATATATATAGTGGACATTATGTCCATTATATATATATATATAGTGGACATTATGTCCATTATATATATATATATAATGGACATAATGTCCACTATATATATATATAATGGACATTATGTCCATTATATATATATATAGTAAACATTAATGTACGTACATGTAACAGAACAGAATAAAAGAATAAGAACTAGAGGTAAGTAAGCCACCCTTAAATTGTAGACCATGTTAACCAGTCTATCGGCTACCTCTTCTGCTCATGCCTGCCTGATGGATGAGTTGCATAACGTCGAGTGCTTTTTGCATATCACGCCATGGCGTAATACGAGAAAAACACTCGACGTTATGCAACTCATCCATCTTCAATGTTGAATCATGTTGGTGGTGCGGGAAGAGTAAATATATTATAAAGTGAAATGACAGAAGGCCAAATATGTTGAATTTCCTTAATTTTTTATCGTAAACACTATGCACATTTCAGTGGCCAGGATCCGTAAAAACTCAGTGACATCATCATCATCATCATCATATATATATATATATATATATATATATATATATATATATATATATATATATATATATATATATATATATATGATATATATATATATATATATATATATATATATATATACATATATATAATATATATATATATATATATATATATACATATATATATATATAATATATATATATATATATATATAATATATATATATATATAATATATATATATATATATAATATATATATATATATATATATATATATATATATATATATATATATATATATATATATATATTCACTTGAAGAAAGTTGGTTGATTAAAAACCTGCCGACTTTTTCTTAACAAATGTGAAGCATTCTACGGATTTTATTTATTCGGAGTTTTATTATGATAAACAAGAAAGACGGTTTTATTCGTACATCCCTATTTATTTTGTTATACGTATTTCAGAGACGTAAGGTAGTTGTATAATAATTGCCCTATGTGTTCTCTTCAGATAAATATTCAAACAAGATGTAAAGTTCCATTGATATACTTGTCATACATGTTATTTACTTCGCCGACCAATAAGTATATGTCCGAATTTCTCTAGTAGTAGTTCTTATATATGCGGGGGATTATAAATTTAAGATAGTTAATTCAGCTATAAGAAAAGAATTTGAAAAACATCCTGCCATTGGCAGTATCGCTAGAGTTGGACGCCATGCTTTGCAGTATAGAGTTATGGTCCTTTACGGTCTGAGTTCAAATCTCGCCGAGGTTAACTTTGCTTTTCATCCTTACGGAGTCGATAAAATAAAGCACCAGTAACGTACTGAGGTCGATTTAATCGACTTCCCCCCCAAAAAAATTACTGGCCTTGTGCCTATATAAGAAACCATTATAGTCATCAAAGGTCATTTATTGAGTTGTTCCAGTTGGTATTGTTAATTATAAACTGGCTGGGGTATCAAGTTACAAGATTTGTCGCTTGATTCATAGTAAGGCATGTAATAATAATAATGAAAATATTGTGTACAGTGCTCAGGTGCACTACAACTCATCAAAAGTGTATGTATAGTAAATATGGTAATGTACAAACGTCAGGAAAATGAACAGTGCATGAGTCATGATATACACATGTGTGCATGTGTATGGAAGGGGGCCATCAGGTGTAGTTTTGGCGAATTTCGGGAAGCATGTGGGTTTTAAAGGATGCAGTGTCTCGGCAGCTAACAACTGATGCAGAGAGTTTGTTCCGTGCTTCAGCAACTCTAAGCGTGAAAAAATGTTTCCGAAAGTCATGGGAGCTCTGCTGTTTTCTGACTTTGTAGGCATCTCCACGTGTGTTTAACCCTTTAGCATTTACATTACTTTATATTTACCATTATATTTTCATGGAAAAGTCTTTACCTCACATAATTATCTCACATGATATCGAATCTATGAGATTTTGATATTATTTATTTTGAGAACAATACTTTAACATCAATATGAGTGGCCGGTTTGAACAGAAAGAGGTGAGAGAATTCTTGCCTGTTGATATGTACACAATGCTTTCTAATACCCAGTATGACATATAGCAGAATTTGTGCTTGGAATATACAGTGACTTACATAAATTACATAAAGACATGCGAGTCTGTGAATTCACTGATTCTGCATAACACTCCCCTCCACGACTTCTAGTATTTTGTTAATGTGATAATTTCACATTTCCATTAACCCTTTCATGACCACACTTCTAATAAAATATGCTGTATTTGAATTAATGTAGAATTTCAAGTGATTTACTGAAATCATTATCTCATTATTAAGATGGATTTGTAACACCATAAAGGGTTCTTATATAAAATTGTGTTGGAAGATTTTCATTTATTTAGGAATGCTTTAAAATGAGTAGTTTTGGGCAGGTTTTCATGATGCTAATATGGTAAGATATCTACTTAACCAAGCTGATATTCCATTCTACTACATTGATATAAAGAAGTGTGTTATTGTTGTTTAACTCCACGTTGTCCCTGATCAACCAGACATGTGATCAAAAGCATTCTAGCTATGAACATCTCATAATAATAATGAAATTATTGTGTAAAGTGCTCAGGTGCACTACAACTCGTCAAAGGTGCATGTATAGTACATAGAATAATATACAAATGTCAGGGAAGTGAATAGTGTATGAGTCATGATATACATGTGTGTATGTGTATGTAGGAACTGTTAGTCTATTTTATTATTTTTTTAATATATATTCCAATATATTTTTTATATATATTCCAATTAATTTTAATTTTAGATATTTGTACTTTGATGCTGATGTTATAATGTATTTATATATTTATGAATAAGTACACATATCTAAAATTAAAATTAATATCTAAGGGAATAAAATGCTGTGATACAGCAACGGAACCCCAATAAGTAAATGCCTAGATGAATGACAGGCATTTTGTATGATCAGATGAGAGATCCTACCCAGGTGGCGTATAAGACAACGACGTCTAGATATAGGGGTTAGCAGCAAATAAGGAAATAAGCTCCCATGGAGCAAACAGTGGCTACCCTTTAGCAAGGATCATAGAGGAAGTCAAAGGAAGTAGCATGGTGAATGTATAATCTGGGTGAAAGAGTCACAAATCGTCCTGAACCAAATACTGACTACTGTTTAGCAAGGACTAGCACCCGACAGCTACACGGCCTAGGGTCAAAGGTGAAGCCACGAGAAGCTTGTTGAATGTGACACACGTTGCTGGGTACATTAAGCTCTATAAGGTCAATGACCTGGACCACCAATTTCTTGAAGTGTATAATTGCCAACATCTATGGAGGACCTGACAGTCACATATACTATGTTAGACAGAGTAACCTCTCTCGAAGGTCAATAACCGGAATGTCCAACTTACTGAAGTGTGCTACTGCTAATATCTTAATATCTATGGAGGACCTGACAATCATCATCATCATCCGGCGGCCTCAGTCGAAATGGACTCAACAATTGATCTCCACGTGGGTCTGTCGTTTATTGCCGTTGCCAAGTCCTGGATTTCAATACCGGAATCTCTGGAGATGACATCGGGATAGGAGAGCTTGCGACCCCTATTATTAGTGACTGCTTGTGGTTTCCAAAGCACTAATGGGGACACAGCCTTATAAGTGGCACGATCTTACTCTCCTTTTACGTACAACGACAGATATGCATGGGAGGCTGGCATATATCTCTCTCAAAGGCAGATGTCGCCATCTTATGTTCTGAATGCGTTGAAGCAGGCGAGTGTAAGTGCCATCAAGGTGCTTTTGTTGTTTGGATGAAAGCGTCCATGTTTCACTTCCATATAGCAAGATTGGTTGAATTGTTCTTTCATATAACAGTTATACATATACTATGTTAGACAGAGTAACCTGTCTCTAAGGTCAATAACCGGAATGTCCAACTTACTGAAGTGTGCTACTGCTAATATCTATAGAGCGCGCGATCACAGATCTTCAGTGAAACACTCACACAATGCTGGTCAGAATAACCTATTTGGGGTCAATGACCAAAAACCACCAAAGTCTCGAATTCCACGGCTGCTAACATCTAAAGAGACCTGGCGACAACAAATGTCATTTAACTACTGAAACATTTTTAATGACTAATCTGGCAAGTTCGGCCAGACGAGGATAAGATAAAGGGCAGAATTTAAAAAGAAAATGAAAAAATAAACCTATGTAACGCCCCCTACTCCTCCTATTCCTCATGTCTTCTTCACACACACACACACACACACACTCATGAATCTTGATTACACACACACACACACGTGAATCCTACATTATCTCAATCTTTCATATCTCTTTCTCTCTCTCTCTCTCTCTCTCTCTCTCTCTCTATATATATATATATAATATCTATCTATCTATCTATATATATAACAAAGGAATTGTGGTAAGGAGTCAGATGGACCATAACGCACCAGAGTACTCAATACTTAGGGTAGTAGAGTGAGAAATAGGAAAAAGTATGACCCCGACGGCAGAGCTCAAGCGTTTCGACGGCTATTTCTGGACTAAATTAGAATTTTTAGCCTGGTAAATAAATAGCCGAACTTGTCAAGGGGGTACTTCCTTATATGGGAAGATTGTAGTTGTAAAGAGGATTGGTTAAAATTTGTTGTAAACACAAATAAGTCTATCATGGCATATACATATACATATTACTTTCAACGCTTGACCGCACCACTTACTCCCCTATTGTTCTACAGGCAAGTTCAGCCACCCCTACCTCCCACCAAATGCCATGATAGACTTATTTGTGTTTACAACAAATTTTAACCAATCCTCTTGACAACTACAATCTTCCCATATAAGGAAGTACCCTCTTGACAAGTTCGGCTATTTATTTACCAGGCTAAAAATTCTAATTTAGTCCAGAAATAGCCGTCGAAACGGCTTGAGCTCTGCCGTCGGGGTCATACTTTTTCCTATATCTATATATATATAACGAAGGAAGTGTGGTAAGGAACCAGGTGCACCATACATAACGCACCAGCGTACTCAATACTTAGGGTAGTAGAGTGGGTAATAGGGAAATGTTCAAGACCCTGACGGCAGAGTTCAAGCCGTTATACATATATAAATGTGATGAATGAAGACAGATATAAATATCTGTCTTCAAGAAACCACTGGTAAATGAAATAATTATCTTATGTTGTTTATTACATAACTATATATATATATATATATATATATATATATATATAAAGGTTTACATATATATATATATATATATAGATATATATATATAGGAACAAGTAAGACCCCGACGGCTGAGCTCAAGCCGTTTCGACGGCTAATTCTGGACCAGAATTAGCCGTCGAAACGGCTTGAGCTCAGCCGTCGGGGTCTTACTTGTTCCTATTACCCACTCTACTACCCTAAGTATTGAGTACTTTGGTGCGTTATAGTCCACCTGGTTCCTTACCACATTTCCTTCGTTATATATATATATATATATATATATATACGTGTTTTGCAACGGGTCACTTTGTGGCTCAATGGAAAGTTAATAAATTAAATAATCAGAGCTATATATCGTAAAACATGTCTATAGAATCACCAGATAAATGTGTTCACTTTTCTCCTAGTTTATTTTACACCTAATTCTGTTTAATTAACTGTATATCTGGGCGATTACGCTGTCGAAATATTCGATAAATATTCCATCGCAGCCGGCGCGAAGGGGCTGGTTTCGGTTATTTGTTGGAGATTTCTTCATAGAAGCCTTATTCTTATAGCTTGGTCTATTCGATTTTTTATATGGTTAAGTATGCTAATTGGATATGGTATATATTTTATCTGGTGATTCTATAGACATGTTTTACGATATATATATATATATATATATATATATATATATATATATATATATACCCTTACTGTACTTTCCTACACACATCAATTCCTTGCAATCTATCTGTTATTCATTCAGTTTCTGTTTTCTCACTCTTACCTTTATTCACTCTCCCTATCCTTCTTTCGTTATTTCTTTCTTTCTTTCATTCAGTCTCTCTCTTTCTTTCTTTCTTTCTCTCTCCCTCTTATTTTATTCAATCTCTCTCTCTCTCCCTCTCTCTCTCTCTCTCTCTCTCTCTCTCTCTCTCTCTCTCTCTCTCTCTCTCTCCCACCTCCTCTCCGCACTCTCACTCCTCCCTCCCTTGTCCCTCTCTCCTCAACCTCACTCCCTCCCTCCATCTCTCTCTTCCCTCTCTCCACTCCTCTTTAAAGTGTTACTCTCTCTCTCTCTCTCTCTCTCTCTCTCTCTCTCTCTCTCTCTCTCTCTTAGCCAGACTACATTGGACAGTTATTGATTTTTCTTCTTCAGTATTGATACACTGAAGAAGAGTAACAGTCAATAACAACAACAACAGCAGCAACTGCCACAGCAACAATAACAACAACAACAGCAGCAACTGCCACAGCAACAATAACAACAACAACAGCAGCAATTGCCACAGCAACTATAACAACAACAACTAGAACAACAATAACAGCAACAATTTCCACCACCACCACAACAACAACAGTAGCAACAGCCACAACAACAGCAGCCACAACAACATCTTCCACCACAACATCAACAACAACAGCCACAACAAAAACAGCCACAACAACATCAACAACAGCCACAACAACAACAACAACAGCTTATCAACGACGTTTCCGAAAGGGAGTAAAGAGAGTGGACGTTTGGTCCTTACTTTCAGTTCTATTTTGTTCAGTTAATCTCTCTTCTAGTCGAAACAGATTGTGTGTGTGTGTGTGTGTGTGTGTGTGTGTGTGTGTGTGTGTGTGTGTGTGTGTGTGTGTGTGTGTGTGTGTGTGTGTGTGTGTGTGTGTGTGTGAATGATCGTAAGTAAGAAGTGGATGTCGTTGTTGTCTACGGTAAATTATGAACTCCGAGGAGAGCGGTGATGGACTGCAGACCTGTCAACTCTCCCCGTCCGACGGGGAGATTTCCCACCCACGTTAAGGTGGGTAAGAGATGTCTTCTCTTGTGAAAATGGGTATAGCTTTCATTATGTTAAATTTCCCCATTTTGTCATATTTCTTCCCGTTTGGGGGCACTATTTTTCTTGGCAGTATCGGTAGAGGGTCGGACGCCATGTTTTCCAGCATAGTTACGTCCATTTACGGTCTGAGTTCAAATCCCGTCGAGGTTAACTTTGCCTTTCATCCTTACAGGGTCGATAAAATAAAGTACCAGTAATGTACTGGGTAATTGCTGGCCAAAAGTAGAAACAACTATTTTTCATGGTACTCCCCATTTTGGGTTTTTAGAGGTTGGCAGGTCTGGAACTGTGTCGGTAACAGTAGGCCTAAAGAAGAATTTGATAGTTTCAAATGGCACGGGGAACAAAAAAAAGTTTCAGGTTGTTGTCCTTGGTCAAGAAACAAAGGAAGAAAAAGTGGTTTTGTCGATCTGGGCTATAATCTAGTAAAATAGTTAATGTTTAGCTCCAGGTCAGCTTTGATAGAGTAGTCTCATGAATGGTCAAAGATATTCAAGACAGGACAACATTATCTAATGTATCCTTCCCTTCTTTTTAAAAACGAGAGCTAGCTGCATGTGATTTGAGGGAGATTTAACTGTTATGTCTAGCACGTAGAACTGCTCTGATAACTCGTACAGCATGTTCTTTTCTCATGTAGGTAGCATTTGACATTTCAGACGAATGTTTCTGGATGAAAAACAGGCATGACGTGTGTCAGTTGTCTCCGACAATGCGATAAAATGGCGGTAATCTTAGCCGAGAGTGATTTAAACCACCTCGAGTGGTCCTCGCGTTTATTTGAAATCACACTGAAGTAACTCTCTCTCTCTCTCCCTCTCCCTCTCTCTCTCTCTCCCTCTCACCCTCTCTCTCTCTCTCTGTATATTTATGTACATACATATATATATATCAAAGTGACATTATTGAAAAAATGAGGGACAATTCTTTTAAAAAAGAGTTTTATAAAGTATATAAAGTATTACCGGTTTCGATATATTAGTAAAATTCATCTTATCAAATGTTGAGTATCACAATTAAAAAGAATTAATAAGAATTAAAAACTAAAAACTAAAAATCAAAAATTAAAAATTAAGTGTTGAGGCAAGTTTTTTCATCTTCCTTGTTGAGAAGGAGACTGGAAAAATAAACTCTTGTGTATATAGAGAGAGAGGTGTCGTCATGGTAGTAGTAGCAGCAGTGGTGGTAGGTGTGTTTTTGCACACAGAACAAAATTGTTTTTAGGGAAAAGGATATATATAAAATTATGTATGTATGTATGTATGTATGTATGTATGTATGTATGTATGTATGTATGTATGTATGTACACTATGTATGTACTAGGAATTTCTCGAGTCGATTTATCTGGAAAAGTCTGATCAACACCCAATGATACACGAAATGAATTCTTTGTTTCAGAGTGGCAATTGATTAATTATTCGATTTTGAAATGGTTGTGGAGACATGGCAAAGACAACGTGTGGACCTCATACAAAAGTAAACAACAACAACAACAACAACAACAACAACAACAACAACAACAACAAATACACAGGAATAGATGTAAACATGGAGAGACACTAAAAACAAGATCTAATGATATAGACATAACACAGTGTTTCTCAACTGGTGTTCCCCAGAACCCTAGGGTTCTACAACAAGTCACTAGGAGTTCCGCGAGAATCAGTGATAAATAAGCTAAATTATTTTTGAGTAATTTTTGTTAATTTTATATTCGTAATTTTACTGTACACACATGGCATATTGTTGGAAAACCCTTGGTTATTATAATAAAGGCTTCAAGGGTGGTGGATTGGCAGTATCGGTAGAGGGTCGGACGCCATGCTTTGCAGCATAGAATTATGGTCCTTTATGATCTGAGTTCAAATCCCGCCGAGGTTAACTTTGCCTTTCATCCTTACGGAGTCGATAAATTAAAGTACCAGTCACGCACTGGGGTCGACTTAATAGACTTTCCCATCCCCCAAAATTGCTGGCCTTGTGACTATATAAGAAAGGCAAAGTTAACCTCGGCAGGATTTGAACTCAGATCATAAAGGGCCGTAACACTCTGCTGCAAAGCATGGCGTCCGCCCCTCTACCGATACTGCCAATCCACTATAATAACTTTTATGCAGGGGTTAAAACTATTTTAAGGGTTCCAGAAAGGTAAAAAAGGTTGAGAGACGCTGATATAACATATGTACATTGTCCGTACCGAATCTCCGGACTACGTCGCTGTCTTTGTCAGTCAACGACCATCAATTGAAATCTTAACTATAATAAAGTAAGGAGTGCGGGACTGCATCCAGAAAATATTTCTTTACCCCGTTAGTAAAATAAGTTGGATTACTTTGAATAAATAGTTGTTTCTACTTTTTGGCACAAGGCCAGCAATTACCCAGTGCATTACTGGTACTTTATTTTATCGACCCCGTAAGGATGAAAGGCAAAGTTAACCTCGGCGGGATTTGAACTCAGAATGGCAAGGGCCATAACTCTATGCGTCAAAGCATGGCGTCCGACCCTCTTGCGATACTGCCAATCCAGAATAAATAATGAATGAATATTACACAATTTATGTGCTAAATTTCGTGGCTGTTGATTAAATATATTTTATAGCTAATTTAAAGATCTTTAAAATTCACTTCTTTAACATTTTCAAATGTCAACACTTCCGGTTAGCGGCCGTTATATTATAACACATATAAAAATATTGCATATATTTCCGTCGCTAATTTTCTCCTCATGCAGTGTATATATAATATCGTCTTTTTTTAAATGTATCATGGATTACGTTACTGATTACATAAGACAGTGTAACATAGACTCCGTTCAATTTCTGTGTATATAGTCAATTACGATTTTATTTGATGTATCATATCTACATGCATATATATTTGTGTATAATATCAATATACACACTACACATGCGAGTAGAAAACCACCAGTTGGGTGGTTTTTCTGCTAGTATATGTAAGAGAACTTTATGTAGTATACGCTTGTTTGTGTATAGCACGAAACGACCATAATGTACCGGAAAACCCGGAAAAAATCGAATATGCTCTTATGAACTGTTTACAAAGCAAAATAACGACTGCTACAGGTCATGAACTATTACAAGAAGTTACGAATGTGTGTGAATATAGTATATGAAAGTGAATATATCTTACAGTTAGACTGAGAATTAGTGAGAGCATTCAATAAAAATGAAACATTAAGCTTTGAGCTATTACTTGTTTACTTATGTACTCTGTGTGTGTGTGTGTGTAAGAGAGAGAGAGAGCATGTGTGAGTGTACATGTGTGTGTGAACGTGTGTATGAGCAAATGTTATATATAAATATTGATTCTAATTTAGGCAGATGGCCAGAAGCTATTTCTTGGGAGGAAGGAAAAGGCAAATTAAATGCTTAATTAAATCAACTCCAGTACTTGACTGCTACTTTATTTTATCGACCTCGGAAAGACGAAAAGCAAAGTTCCCTCAGTGGGATTTGAACCCAGAATATAAAGAGAGAAAGAACAAACACTCCATTGGCATTTTATCCGACGCTTTACCAATTCTGCCAATACAACACCCTTATCTTATATATGAATATTTCTAACTTAGGTACAAGGCCAGCAAATCTTTTTTTTTATGAATGAAAGATTATTTTAGGGATGAGAATAGGTCATATGCTGACCTCAGAAATAATTATATTTGTTCATTGAATAAAACCAACAAAGATTTAATATAGTAGGTTTGTTTGGGAACAGGTTTTGAATTAACCAATAGAAAGGTAATAATTGGCCAAATGGTAAAATAGTAGTAATTGAAAATTATTTTGGGGTAGCAGAAGGCAGATTTCAGTTTTGAATGGAAGGAGTATGAAGAATGAAAAGTTTATTTTAAAATAGGTTAGGTCAGTAAAAGGTAACACGAAAAGTTGCTGTTATAAAGGAATAATGCCAATGTAAATATCTAAGGAGACTAAAATTTTACGATAAAAGTGTTAGTGAAAAAAATATATATGGAATTTACATCTATGAAAAGAATATAAATTAATTTAATTGATGGGTATATTTATATTGATAAAATTATATTAATGCATATAGATATGATAAATAATCTTTCATTCATAATATTCTTTCCATCCTAAACTGAAATCTACCTTCCTCTACCCATAAATTAAGGTTCTTTTACTACTATATTACTATCTTGACCTTCACTATCTTTCTATTGGTCATTTCAAAACCTGTTCCCAAACAGACCTATTGTATTAAATCTTTGTTGGTTTTTTCAATAAACAAATATAATTATTTCTGAAGACAGCATATATATGTGTAGGTATGTATACTCCCTCTGATAGTTTGTAAAAATTTTACATAGATCTATAGGATATGCATACCAACACTAACATATATATCCTAGAAACGATCGTAAAATGGTGAATTTTTTAATATAAGGAACTGTTTCTTTGTTTATTCATTATTTTATTAATTTATAATTATATATATATAATTATATATATAATTATATATATAATTATATATATATAATTATATATATATAATTATATATATATAATTATATATATATAATTATATATATAATTATATATATATATAATTATATATATAATTATATATATAATTACATATATAATTATATATATAAATATATATAATTACATATATAATTATATATATATATAATTATATATATATAATTATATATATAATTATATATATATAATTATATATATATAATTATATATATATAATTATATATATAATTATATATATATAATTATATATATATATAATTATATATATATATAATTATATATATATATAATTATATATATATAATTATATATATAATTATATATATATATATATATAATTATATATACATATATTATTATATATATAATTATATATATAATTATATATACATATATAATTATATATATATAATACAGCAGCACAGACTCCACTACAGCAATGAAGAGGCGGATTTTCAGGTCTCTACGAAGGTCCGACTTCCACACCGATCTCAAGCTGTGGCACGCCGCCCAGGCCTTGCTCTTCCTCTCAACCACATCATCTTCCGTATTCCCAATCTTTGCTCCCAAATACAGGAAGTCGTCAACCAATTCCAGCGGCTTCCCGCCTACATTAGTGATCCCAACTGAGGTTGGCTGGACATGCTCACCGACATCCAGAGTTGACATTGCACTCAGTGCTCCTTTGGGAGCCCCTACATGGACACACTAGAAGAGGAAGACCAAGGTTAACATATGTTGATGCCCTAAGGACAGACACTGGTCTGTTGGAGATGCAGGATATGGCAGCGATAATGAGGGACAGAGACCGCTGGAGAGAACTCGTTCATGGATCTCGGGAATTTTACCCGCCTTAGATAGATAGATATATATAATTATATATATATATATATATAATTATATATAATTATATATATATATAATTATATATATATATATAATTATATATATATATATAATTATATATATAATTATATATATATAATTATATATATATAATTATATATATATATATATATAATTATATATATATATATATATATAATTATATATATAATTATATATATATACGGAAAAAATGAAACGAAATTTCATTTCCCACTCTTAGTACGGCTGTTACTTATATGTATGTACGTGTACATACTTATATATATATATAATTATATATATATATATAATTATATTTATATATATATATAATTATTGTTTCTACTTTTGGCACAAGGCCAGCAATTACCCACTGCATTACTGGTACTTTATTTCATCGACCCCGTGAGGATGAAAGGCAAAGTTAACCTCGGCGGGATTTGAACTCAGAATGGCAAGGGACGTAACTCTATGCGTCAAAGCATGCCAATCCACCAAATATATATACTAGCAGCAGTATCCAGCGTTGCCTGGGTAGGTAAAATAATATCTGCTTTGATGAAAAGGTGTTGATCTTAGCGACTGCTTCTCGATGACTCATCTATGGCCACACACAGGCCATGCAAGGAGGGTGGTGATGACCTCTATCACTGAGAAAAACGGGTGACTGACGAAGGGGCATGCTGGGGGAGGGAGGTAATGACCTCTAACACTAAGACAAATTTCCTCACGCTACTTGATTGGAAACCGATGAATTCTCAAATACACAACTAAAAGCTCAGACGATGTCAGTGGCCATCGTTTTGCCTTTGACCATCTATAAGATGTGCAATGATAGGTTCTATTGTAGTATAAAAGTTGAACCAAATAAATTGATTTATGTGTAAGGTGGAGCCGAGGTTTCGAATTTGAACGAATTCGCTTGTAAAATGTGGGAGCTAGAGTCGAAAAGGCGGAAATTTGAGCGAAAAGGTGGTATTTTCGAATATTTAAGCAGCTGCCCTGAACAACAAATGCAAAATATAAAGCCATTACAGGATGTGCAATGATAAATTCTATTTTGCTTTAAAATTTGAACGAAATCGGTGGCAAAATGTGGGAGCTAGAGCTAAAAATCTTATTTTTCGATACCTAAAAGAAGGTGAACCCCCTATCGATTTTTATCTGACCCCGGAATAAAAAAAACAACGATACGCTGTTATATAGAAAACACTCCCCAATGACTAATCTATGAGCCTGTAAAGTTTCATGAAAATCGGTCGTAAGATATAGGCCCCTATAGGTAATACACAGACACACACATACTTAATTTTATATATATACAGATGTATATATATAGATGAGTGTATATATATATATATATATATGTGTGTGTGTGTGTGTGTGTGTGTATTTACGTTACATTATGTATGTATGCATACATATACATACATACGTACACGTGAAGTGGGAATAATTGAGAGTAAATATATATATATATATATTTATTTATTTACTTTCAATTATACTTAGTACACATATAACACACACATATATATATATTTAACTTTAACACTACACACACACATATATATATATTTAACTTTACCACCACACACACACAAATGAAATACGTTTGATGTGTT
>CAXHJY010000940.1:70000-72500 GCA_964016885.1 Eledone cirrhosa
GTGTGAATGTATGTATGTGTGTATGGATATATGTGTATGTATGTATGTATGTATGTATGTACGTGTATGGATGGATGTGTGAATGTATGTATGTGTGTATGGATATATGTGTATGTATGTATGTATCTACGTGTATGGATGGATGTACATATGTATATATGTATGTATGCATGTATATACATGTATGGATGGATGTGTGAATGTATGTATGTATATGTATGTATGGAATTGATGGCTATGTATGTATGTGTATGGATGGATGGGTTTGTGTGTTTGTATGTGTGTGTGTGTGTGTGTGTGTGTGTGTGTGTGTGTGTGTGTGTGTATGTGTGTATGTGTATGGATGGATTTATGCGCGCACGTGTCTGTATATGTATGTAAATATGTATGCGTGTATGCATAAATTTGTGTGTGTGTCTGTTTGTCTATGATAGAAAACAAATTAAAACTACAGCCTCCACTTACAATTGAGTATGATTTAGTGGTATGTACAATGTTTTCTTTAAATGTTTTAGGTGGCCATGTAGTCACATGTAGACATAGGCATCCTCTCGAACCTCCCTCCATTGATATAGCTTGTCATCCAGGTTGGAACCTTTGGAAGGAAAGGGGGCTGTAACAACACAGGCCTGGTACTTCCTTTATCGACCCCAGGAAAGATGAAAGGCAAAGTCGACCGATATTCAACTAGATACTCAATACTTTAAGGCAGCGGTCGCCAACCTTTCGGACCTCATGGACCACTAAATTCATAATTTTAAATCCCACGGACCACTAATATGAATAAAAAAAAAAGAAGATAAATACATTAAAGGTTTTCTGCGGACCACCAAAATTTTCTCTCGGACCATCGGTTGGCGACCACCGCTTTAAGAAATAGAGTCATTCCCCTAAGCATGTAAATCTAAGATAACTTTATTCATATAAACAGTGCAAGAAATGTTTTCTCATACCCACACACACACATATATATATATATACACACACACACACATACACACACACACACACACACACACACACACACACACACACACACACACACACATATATATATTATTGCACCGACGTGAGGTATATGATTTTTAATGCAATGAAATATCTATGATCGTCGGCAAATCACTGATGAGGGACTTATATTATTTTATTACATGTTATCCATGTGCAACCACCAGTATTCTTCTCCCCATTTTTTCATTTTTTCACGTATATATATATATATATATATATATATATATATATATATATATATATATATATATATATATATATATATATATATCGTAAAACATGTCTATAGAATCACCAGATAAAATATATACCATTTCCTCTCCCAATTAGCATAATTAACCATATAAAAAATCGAATAGACCAGGCTATAAGAATAAGGCTTCTATGAAGAAATCTCCAACAAATAACCGAAACCACCCCTTCGCGCCGGCTGCGATGGAATATTTATCGAATATTTCGACAGCGTAATCGCCCAGATATACAGTTAATTAAACAGAATTAGGTGTAATATATATATATATATATATATATATATATATATATATATATATATATATATATATATATATAATATATATATATATATATATAACAAAGAAGGTGTGGTAAGATACCAGGTGGACCATAACGCACCAGAGTACTAAATACTTAGGGTAGTAGAACGGGTAATAACTCCAGCCGTTTCGACAACGCTAGATCCGAACGCGTTCGGATCTAGCTGTCGAAACGGCCGGGGCTCAGCCATCGGAGTCCTGACTATTTTCCTACACACACACATATATATATATATATATATATATATGTGTGTGTGTGTGTGTGAGCATTATTAACCCTTTCGTCAGAAAACTGCCGCCCGTGTTCCCGGCTGACAGGATGGAGAAGACATTGCTCTGGAGACGTGCTGGAACATCCAGTCCACCTTACAGGTCTCACACCTGCGGACAGCCAACTCCAATCTGATAGCAGTGAGCAGCGATGATAAAAGAAGAAAACGTAAAAGATAGAGAAGAAAAAGAAGAAAACGTATATAATTTAACCCCTTTCTTTGAGATTTGCTATGCCATTAGGTTTATTTTTGTTCCCAACGTAATCTATTGAAGGAAATTCTAATATAAATAAAAAAAATTATTGTGTGCGGCATCCAGGAGACCATTTTAAAATTTATTAACCCAAATTGATTCCAGTGCAACTATGAGTTATTTCCCTTACTACGTTTTGTTTTTATGCAAATTTTCTTTAAATTTGAATTTTTATAATTCTTTCTATTTGTAAAAAATATTTCAATTGATTTGCTAGTTTGATGAGACCATGCTACACTGTAGTAGTCTAATATACCAAAATATATGTCGATTGTTGTCTCTTGCCTGTAAACAAATAAACTGTTTACAATGTCCAATAGCATTAAGTATCGAAAATGCAAGCAGTTAATTTAATCCTTTCATATCAATATGCTCCACACCATCTCTAGTTCTCTGAATCAAAACCTATT
>CAXHJY010000940.1:82500-89263 GCA_964016885.1 Eledone cirrhosa
ATAATCGAAAGAATGCGATCATGAATACAAGCGGCCGAAATGGGGTTCCTCCGGGAAATGGGGTTCCTCAGGAAGTCTAGTGCCTTTACTTCTCCAAACTGAAGGATCACAGTTCCGATACTACGGACATGTGGTAAGAATGTCTCAGGAAATAATCGCTGGGAGGATTTTAACGGGCACAACCAAGAGACAAGAACCCCAGGGGTAGATCCCGAGCAAGATTGTTTTTTGAAGTGAAATAAAATTAATTGTTTCTACTTTTTGGCACAAAGCCAGCAATTACCCAGTGTATTACTGGTACTTTATTTTATCGACTCTGTAAGGATGAAAGGCAAAGTTAACCTCGGCGGGATTTGAACTCAGATCGTAAAGGGACGTAACTACGCTGGAAAGCATGTCTGAGCCTCTACCAGTACTGCCAATTCACAAAATTAATAGGAATCCAGTAGGATCCATTGAAGCCGTTTGTTTTTGACAGGACAGACTAGAAGTGATTGAGGACTCAGCTCTTCCAGGAGTAAGTGGGCGAAGAAGAATTATATATATATATATAATAAGCACCTTTAATTATATATATATGTGATGGTGGCGGGGTGTGCGTGTGTGTGTGTATGTACACGTTCGCGCACGCGCATATGTGTATGTAAGTATATATATATATATATATATATATATATGTATGTAAGTATATATATATATATATATATGTATGTATGTAAGTATATATATATATATATATATATATATATATATATACACATGAAACTGAATGGCCAGTCTGCTGATATGCAAATCTGGTTGATCAGTGGATCTGTTAATATGCAGATCTGACTGATCAGCCAGTCTGCTAATATGCAAATCAGGCCGATCAGTCACTGTATATTCCAGAAAATATCATATATTTTCACTAGCTTTGACAGTTGGCAAGTAAACAGTAAACTGCACTGATGAAGGGTAATCACCCAGAAACTGCAGTTCTGTTTGCATGCCAACGCACGAGCGAGAACGAGGAGCTCATTCTACTGACATAGCTTATCAAAGAGGCTGTTTGCATAATTGTAGACGAATCGAATATTATTATTAATATTCGAAAAACTCACATTATATTTATTTATTATATATATATATATATATATATATATATATATATATAGTTATAACAAAAAGGGTGTTGTAAGATACCAGGTGGACCATAACGCACCAGAGAACTCAATACTTAGGATAGTAGAGTGGGTAATAGGAAAAGAGTCAGGATGCCGACGGCTCAGCTCCAGCCGTTTCGACAACTAGATCCGAAATGGCCGGAGGTCAGCCGTCAGGGCCCTGCCTTTTTTCCTATATAGTTATCTTAATTCCGTATTTTGGACAATCTACAACCTACGTCCTTCGGTCTTCATATTACTAACTATGTAAAATACCGTTCGATGATGACGCGCTTGACTCATGTTATTCTTACTTAACAACAGTCTGATGCCTCTGAAATGTACATAACGGTCATTATTTAATAAATTTAAATCTAGAAAAGTAGAACTGTGTCTTGATTTTTATCATCACACACACACATGTATGTGTGTGTGTGTATTATTTCAAATGGAAGTGATTCTATTTGAAGTGAAATAAAATTAAGTATTCTGTCTACTTGATGTAATGAGTACCTTACTTTAGCTGTGGTCTTCCCTTGTTCTTTAACGGAAAACCTGACTACATACACACTCACCCACACACATACATATCGACCAAATTTGCGTGCGCTTTCTTTCAAAGATTGCAAAATGAGACAAAGAGAACAAAAACTCAGAAAGGCGGAGAAAAATTGTCGCTTCGTCATCCACCGACTATGAATCGAAACCGGGTCGTTAAGTAATCTATAGTCGGAGGCTGAAGAGGTGAGATTTGTTTTCTGTTTGTTTGTGTCCTATGTGTTTTTGTCCTCACTGTACTCATTTTGATAAATATATATATATGTATATACATACACACACATTCCTCCACACCTACACACATACATACATATTTACCTACCTATTTACCTATATATACACCTACCCCCCCCCCCCCACATATATCTATATCTACATATCTAGCTACATGCACACATATACTTATATAGCTAGCTAGCTAGCTACCTACCTACATACAAATATACATGCATACTTACCTACGTACTTATCTACATGCATACATACAGACTTACTTACCTACCTACCTACCTACTTACATACTCATACACACATACATACATACATACACACACACATACATACATACATACATACACACACACAAACATACATACATACATACATACAATGGAGATCTAATTGACCCAGACAACAACATACCGTATATTACAAATGAAATTCGGAATATCTTTTTTCTTTCTTTTTATATTTTAACCGACAATATTTTAATTAAACGAGTCTGTCCTGTTCTGTATCGCGATATCAACATATACACTCCACATTTGTATTTCATTTATTTTTATTTTTATCTTGTATTTCTTGCTGTCACTAATCTGTATGAAAATACTTTAAAAAGCATCAGCAAGTTGTCAAATCTTATTGGTGAGGTTATTGTGGATTGGCAGTATCGGTGGAGGGTCAGACGCCCATGCTTTCCAGCATAGTTACGTCCCTTTACGATCTGAGTTCAAATCCCGCCGAGGTTGACTTTGCCTTTCATCCTTACGGGGTAGATAAAATAAAGTACCAGTAATGCACTGGGTAATTGCTGGCCTTGTGCCTAAAGTAGAAACAGTTATTCCAGATTACCTGCTCCTTCAACGTCTATCCGCCCCTCTGTCCAGTCATGGGCCTCGAACACCGAACTCCTGATGTCGTCGTAGGGACGCCGTCCGTCGTGGTATATACTTCTTGGGCAGTTAAACGTGGTGGAGTCCGTCCGGTCCTTCTCTAGGTCAGAGCATAGGTGATTTCTCCCAGAGAGAGAAGGAGAAAAGAGAGAGAGAGAGAGAGAAAGAGAGAGAGAGAGAGAGGGGGAAGAACTGACTTCGATAAAAGGTAAAATTGACCTCAGCATGATTTGACCTCATGTGGTAGAGAGCCAGAAAGACTACCACAAAGTATTTTATCCGAGGTTCTAACGACTTTACCAATTTCCACCTCTGCTACCCCTTATCTCCCGCTAGTTTGAAATCTCGTCCAAATTACCGGAAGATAGAATGAGATCCATTTCAAATAACCCATGGGGTGGCTTGAATTTAATTTCATATTACCTTTTATAAGTTCAGATTACTTCAAAACAAATCCCCAAAAACGTTTTTTTCTTTTTAAAAAGACATAGAGAGATCCAACAGTTTTATATAGGTGTGATATTAATAAAAAAAAAAAACAACAAAGTTTTTCACGTTTGAGGCAAACGTGTGTGTTTCACCTAAGAAGGAATTTGGATTAAGACCTTTAGAGACCTTAAAAATTATGGTACTCCAATATACTGTACTGAAAAATACTCTATAGGGTCCTTCATTACTTGAGGTCCTAGGCTCGGTCTTATTTTTCTTAATGCTTAATCCAGGAATGGTGTAGAGTTTTAGAACTTATCATTTTAGCTAAATCAGAGAGGGAGGTTGTTTGAACAGTATAGCGGTAATTTATAAGTTCAGGCTACACGTGGTACTAATATCAAAATGATTTTCAGATTAACGGGAGATAACTCTAAATGAAGGGATAGATCGGATTCTTTACACCGGTTTCTTCCTGTTTAAAAGAGAAGATAAACTTATCTAGCAGAATATACACTTAGGTTAATAAATTGTTCTCTTTTATTTTTAATGTTTTACTGATTTCAGTCATTGGACTGTTACTGTAAGACATAAACATTATGAGTTGTTGACCGGTGTCACTATAAATATACACACACACACGCACTCACATACATACATGCATACATACATACATGCATACCTGCATACATACATACGGCGGGCGTTCGTTCGTACAGTTTTCGCCGACAAAATTTCACTCATAAGGCATTGGTCAGCCTGAGGCTGTAGTAGATGACATTTTCCCTAAGTGCCATGTCGTGGGACTGGAACCGAAACCATGTGTTTACAAAGCAGACTTTACAATCACACAGCTATACCTCATAACACTTTTATAAGACATTGACAGAAATAGCCACGGGGCATTTGGTGGTTCATATAGATTATTTCACATGGTAAATGTTTTCAGCGTTATTTTCAGTTCGGCTTATGGCGGGAAAGCATGCCATTTTCCGTCTGACTTATGGCGGGAAAGCATGCCATTTACTACGAGAAGACACATTAGGTATGGATGTGGGCATAGCCGAATCGTTACGGCGTTTGCTTTACAATCATAAGGTTCCGAGTTCGATCCCACTACTTGGTATTTCGAGTAAGCATCTTTTACCATAGCCTTGGATCGAACTAAGCCATGTGAACGAAAATTAGGTTTGTAGATGGAAACTGTTTTGAAGCCTGTTTGGATGGACTGTACCTGTAATGCAAAAGGCCTGCCTTTTCAAACTATGTGTCATGCTGAATCTTCCTGAGAATTACGTTAAAGGTACACATCAATATTAAACCATTAACTCCTGGTGATATCGTTGGGGTACAGTCGTAAAAAATGATGTTTCTCGAGCATCCCTCTCCAGTCGCCTTCCTCCAGTCCACAAAAGAAGAGAAAGAAAACTAGAGAGAAGAGTTAACCCCAAAACTGGCAATATTTTATTCATCTCCATATTATGTGTCGCTATCTGGTTAGGATATTGTCTTTACTGTCATAAAGTTGTAGATTCGATTCCTAGACCGGTTGGTGTATTGTTTCCTTGAGCAAAGCATATAAAATTCGGTTGAGTTTTACATTTTCATTACAATTTAAATACGGAAAACACATATGCACACTAATTAATTGTTTCAAATGTAGGCACAAGGCCATTAGTTTTGGGTGGCGGAGAAGACAATTATATCGACTCCAGTACTTAACTGGTACTTTATTTTAGCAATCTCCAGACGTATGGAAGGCAAAGTCAACATTGCTGGGATCTGAAACCAGGATGTAGAGGGCCGTAACAAAATACTATGAGGGTCAGCTGAAAAGTTCATAGGCTGACTATGAAGGAGTGATGATAGAGCTGTGGAAATGTCAACCCTACTCATTAATTACTGCAATATTTCTTTCCATAGACTATGTTGAAAAATAAACCTTAATGTGAGTATATTGGTCAGCCTATGAACTTTTCAGTCGACACTCGTATAATGCATTTCACCCATCACACAATGCACTGGGGTCAATTTAATCGACTTTCCTCTAAAATTGCTGGCTTTGTGCCTAAATGGATTGGTAGAATCGGTAGAGCGTCGAAGAAAATACTTTGCAGTTTATATTCCGGTTCTTTACGTCTTGAGTTCATATCCATCGAGGTTAACTTTGTTTTTCTTCCTTAAGGGGTCGATAAAATAAAGTAGCAGTAACGCACTGGGGCCGATTTAATCGACTTTCCCCTCCACCAAATTTCTGGCCTTATGACTAAATCAGATAGTATGGCTTGGCGGTATCCATAGGGGATCGGACACTGCTTCGCGACATAGAGTTACGGCTCTTCACGTCCTGAGTTCAAATCCTTCCGAGGTTAGTTTTGCCTTTCATCCTTACGGGGTCGATAAAATAAAATACCAGTAAGGCACTGGGGTCAATTTAATCGTCTTCCCGCTCCCAAAAATTATTGGCCCTGAACCTAAATCAGAAACCATTATTATTAGGTGTGGCTATGTTTTGAAGGTCGAGCGACTACTTGAAAGTTCCTTAAGTATTCCCCACCAGTAAGACATGGACATGTGTTCGTTTTAATGAACTAATTCCTCTACTGTTGAACTGCTAGTCTTTAATTAAGGCTAAGCCAAAAAAAAAAAAAAAAAAAAAAAAAAAATTAAACACCTACAATGATTTTTCTCGGTTGTATTGACCCCATTATAAATATATTTCTTTTTTATAATCTGGTACTTATTTTCTCGATCTCTTTATTTGTCGAACTGCTATGTTACGGGATATATAAACAAACAGTACATGGACACACACATACACACAGTCATGCACATTCATATACACACACACACATATACATATATACACACACACACACACACACATACACATACACATTCACATTCACAGACACACACACATGCACTCACATAGACACATATCATACACAACACGCTCGCAGGAATGGTTTCCGTACAGTTTTCATTAACCAAATTTCACTCACGAGGCATTGGTCAATCGTAGGTTATAGCACAAGATTTTTGTCCAAGGTACCACGCGACTGAACCCCAAAACCACGTTGTTATAAAAGGTAACTCCAAAGCCACATAGCCATAGCTACTACAGAATATTCCAAACAGTTTCATTTATTGCTGATTCATTGAATTGAATTTTTTAATTAATTTCGAGAGAAAAAACACAGCAAAGGTAAACATGCAACCAAGAAAAGTAGCCTGGAGTGACAAGACAGAAACTTGGAAAATTGAATTATTCCAAAAACGATGAATATCTATCTTCTACATATTGTAACATTGTTTAGTTCTTATTTCAATGGAAACAAATAATTTCTAAACATTTTTGTACAACATTGTTTTTATAATTATTTATAATTTAATACATACTGACCCAGAAAATATTAAAATAAAAATAAAAAAAACAACTTCAAATTAGAATTGGTAATTTCTGTTTCTTCAATAAATAAAAGTGCATTTTTTTTTATTTCCATCTCACAAAATATTGTT
>CAXHJY010000941.1:5000-52500 GCA_964016885.1 Eledone cirrhosa
TACTCATTCCATTAAAAATGTTGGCCTTATGTCAAGTCAAAACAAAATTGTTATCAGTGAACATCAGGCAGAAAATCAGTATCATTCAATGATATGCCAACATATTGAATACATGAATTACATATATCTATAAAAAAAAAATCAGTTTCAAAACTGAACATAACCATGTGATATCCTGGTTTCCAATAATCAATATTTCTTGGCAGATTGTTTTCATAGGATATTGATAATGTAGAATAAATTGCACTGTAGTGTTATATTAGTTTTCTTAAATCGGAACACATGGTTGCAGTACTGTACTATACTATAGCAAATGTACCATGTTATAATGTTCTTATAAAATATATTATTATACACTATAATGTAATACTGCACTTACAAAGTATAATACTGTATTTTAATGTTATATTAGTTTTCTCAAGCTGAAATACAGAGGTGCAGGCTAGTACTGTTCTGTACTATGTTGTACTGTACTATGTTGTACTGTACTATGTTGTACTGTACTATGTTGTACTGTACTGATAGTGTGACATTGTAATATGTTACTGTATTGTGCTATCTTAGTGTACTTTAGAGTACAGCTGTACTGGGCTAGTATTACAATAAAACTAGAAAATATTTGTCTGCAGTATTTTAATACTGTCATCATCATTGTTATTGTCATTGCCCCCTCCCCCACGACTATAATTATCATCACTGCTTAACATCTATTTTTCATGCTTGCATTGGCTAAACAGGCTGACAAATACTGTGGCTTGTCTGGTCTTGCCCATATGTTCCGTTTTTGCATTGGTTTCTATGACCTTCCCAACACTTACTACAATACAGCATGTACTAGGTGCATTTTGTTGTGACTCCAGCATAACCACTGTACAGGGTGAACTGACTGGGTGCGTTATCTCATAACAGCAGAATTGCCACCTTACATATTATATTTCTTCCTTATTCTTTCTTATTCACACATATGCATCTGCACACACACACACATTTTTTTTTAGTTTATTTTCTATCTTTGAGATTCTATTACTAAAGCTTTCATCTTTGGTTATCACTTCCAAGTACTTTACATTGCTATCTCTCTCCTATTGCTATCTCTCTCCTATTGCTATCTCTCTCCTATTGCTATCTCTCCCATTGCTGTGTCTCTATCCCATTGCTATCTCTCTCCTATTGCTATCTCTCTCACATTGCTGTCTCTCTCACCTATTGCTGTATCTCTCACCTATTGCTGTCTCTCTCCTATTGCTCTCTCTCTCTCCTATTGTTGTTGCTCTCTCCTATTGCTGTCTCTCTCTCCTATTGCTGTCCCTCTCTCCTATTGCTGCCTGTCTCTCCTATTGCTATCTCTCTCTCCTATTGGTATCTCTCTCTCCTATTGCTATTTCTCTCTCCTATTGCTATCTCTCTCTTCTATTGCTATCTCTCTCTTCTATTGCTATCTCTCTCTTCTATTGCTATCTCTCTCTTCTATTGCTATCTCTCTCTTCTATTGCTGTTTCTCTCTCCTATTGCTATCTCTCTCTCCTATTGCTGTCTCTCTCTCCTATTGCTATCTCTCTCTCCTAATGCTATCTCTCTCTTCTATTGCTATCTCTCTCTTCTATTGCTATCTCTCTCTCCTATTGCTGTCTCTCCCTCCTATTGCTGTCTCTCTCTTCTATTGCTGTCTCTCTCTTCTATTGCTGTCTCTCTCTTCTATTGCTGTTTCTCTCTCCTATTGCTGTCTCTCTCTCCTATTGCTATCTCTCTCTCCTATTACTGTCTCTCTCCTATTACTGTCTCTCTCCTATTGCTGTCTCTCTCCTATTGCTGTCTCTCTCCTATTGCTAACTCTCTCCTATTGCTAACTCTCTCCTATTGCTAACTCTCCTATTGCTAACTCTCCTATTGCTAACACTCTCCTATTGTTAACACTCTCCTATTGCTATCTCTTTCCTATTACTATCTCTCTCTTATTGCTGTGTCTCTCTCTCCTATTGCTATCTCTCTCTCCTATTGCTATCTCTCTCTTCTATTGGTATCTCTCTCTTCTATTGCTATCTCCCTCTCCTATTGCTGTTTCTCTATCCTATTGCTGTTTCTCTATCCTATTGCAGTTTCTCTCTCCTATTGCTATCTCTCTCTCCTATTGCTATCTCTCTCTCCTATTGCTATCTCTCTCTTATTGTTGTCTCTCTCTCCTATTGCTATCTCTCTCTCCTATTGCTATCTCTCTCTTCTATTGCTATCTCCCTCTGCTATTGCTGTTTCTCTATCCTATTGCTGTTTCTTTCTACTATTGCTATCTCTCTCCTGTTGCTATCTCTCTCCTGTTGCTATCTCTCTCTTATTGCTATCTCTCTCTTATTGCTATCCCTCTCCTATTGCTATCTCTCTCCTATTGCCGTCTCCTTTCATATTGCCGCCTCCTGTCCTATTGCCGTCTCCTCTCCTATTGCCGTCTCCTCTCCTATTGCTGCCTGTCTCTCCTATTGCTGCCTGTCTCTCCTATTGCTATCTCTCTCCTATTGCTATCTCTCTCCTATTGCTGTCTCTCTCCTTATTGCTATCTCTCTCCTATTGCTGTCTCTCTCTCCTATTGCTGTCTCTCTCTCCTATTGCTGTCTCTCTCTCCTATTGCTATCTCTCTCTTATTGCTGTCTCTCTTTTATTGCTGTCTCTCTCCTATTGCTGTCCCTCCCATTGCTGTCTCTCTCTCCTATTGCTGTCTCCCTTTCCTTTTTGGTATCTCTCTCTCTTATTACTGTCTCTCTCTCTCCTACTGCTGTCTCTCTCTCCTATTGCTATCTCCCTCCTATTGCTGTCATTCTCTCTTATTGCAGTCCCTCTCTCCTATTGCTGTCTCTCTGCTATTGCTATCTCTCTCCTATTGCTATCTCTCTCTCCTATTGCTGTCTCTCCTATTGCTGTCTCTCTCTGCTATTTCTGTCTCTCTCCTATTGCTGTCTCTCTCTCCTATTGCTGTCTCGGTCTCCTATTGCTGTCTCTCTCTCCTATTGTTGTCGCTCTCTCCTATTGTTGTCGCTCTCTCCTATTGCGGTCTCTCTCTCCTATTGCTATCTCTCTCCTATTGCTATCTCTCTCCTATTGCTATCTCTCTCCTATTGCTATCTCTCTCCTATTGCTGTCTCTTTCTCCTATTGCTGCCTCTCCTATTGCTGTCTCTCTCTCCTATTGCTGTCTCTCTCTCTCCTATTGCTGTCTCTCTCTCTCCTATTGCTATCTCTCACTTCTATTGCTATCTCTCTCCTATTGCTATCTCTCTCCTATTGCTATCTCTCTCCTATTTCTATCCCTCTCCTATTGCTATCTCTCTCCTATTGCCGTCTCCTCTCCTATTGCCGTCTCCTCTCCTATTGCTGCCTGTCTCTCCTATTGCTGCCTCTCTCTCCTATTGCTATCTCTCTCCTACTGCTGTCTCTCTCTCCTATTGCTATCTCCCTCCTATTGCTGTCATTCTCTCTTATTGCGGTCCCTCTCTCCTATTGCTGTCTCTCTGCTATTGCTATCTCTCTCCTATTGCTATCTCTCTCTCCTATTGCTGTCTCTCCTATTGCTGTCTCTCTCTCCTATTGCTGTCTCTCTCTGCTATTTCTGTCTCTCTCTCCTATTGCTGTCTCTCTCTCCTATTGCTGTCTCTCTCTCCTATTGCTGTCTCGGTCTCCTATTGCTGTCTCGGTCTCCTATTGTTGTCGCTCTCTCCTATTGTCGCTCTCTCCTATTGCGGTCTCTCTCTCCTATTGCTGCCTGGTTCTCCTATTGCTATCTCTCTCCTATTGCTATCTCTCTCCTATTGCTGTCTCTTTCTCCTATTGCTGTCTCTCTCTCCTATTGCTGTCTCTCTCTCCTATTGCTGTCTCTCTCTCTCCTATTGCTATCTCTCTCTTCTATTGCTATCTCTCTCTGCTATTGCTGTTTCTCTATCCTATTGCTGTTTATTCTCCTATTGCTATCTCTCTCCTATTGCTATCTCTCTCCTATTTCTATCCCTCTCCTATTTCTATCCCTCTCCTATTGCTATCTCTCTCCTATTGCTGTCTCCTGTCCTATTGCCGTCTCCTCTCCTATTGCCGTCTCCTCTCCTATTGCCGTCTCCTCTCCTATTGCTGCCTGTCTCTCCTATTGCTGCCTCTCTCTCCTATTGCTATCTCTCTCCTATTGCTGTCTCTCTCCTATTGCTGTCTCTCTCTCCTATTGCTGTCTCTCTCTCCTATTGCTATCTCTCTCTTATTGCTGTCTCTCTCTTATTGCTGTCTCTCTTTTATTGCTGTCTCTCTCCTATTGCTGTCCCTCTCTCCTATTGCTGTCTCTCTCTGCTATTGCTGTCTCTCTCTGCTATTGCTGTCTCTCTCTCCTATTTCTGACTCTCTCTCCTATTGCTGTCTCGGTCTCCTATTGCTGTCTCGGTCTCCTATTGCTGTCTCTCTCTCCTATTGTTGTCGCTCACTCCTATTGTTGTCACTCTCTCCTATTGCTGTCCCTCTCTCTTATTGCTGCCTGTCTCTCCTATTGCTATCTCTCTCATATTGCTATCTCTCTGCTGTTTCTATATCTCTCCTATTGATGTCTCTCTCATATTGCTGTCTCTCTCTCCTATTGCTCTCTCTCCTATTGCTGTCTCTCTCTCTCCTATTGCTGTCTCTCTCTCTTCTATTGCTATCTCTCTCTTCTATTGCTATCTCCCTCTCCTATTGTGGTTTCTCTCTCCTATTGTTTTTCTCTCTCCTATTGATGTTTCTCTATCCTATTGCTATCTCTCTCATATTGCTATCTGTCTCCTATTGCCGTCTCTCTCCTATTGCTGTCTCCTCTCCTATTGCTGCCTGTCTCTCCTATTGCTATCTCTCTCCTATTGCTGTCTCTCTCCTATTGCTGTCTCTCTCCTATTGCTGTTTCTCTCCTATTGGTGTTTCTCACCTATTGCTGTCTCTCTCTCCTATTGCTGTCTCTCTCTCCTATTGCTGTCTCTCTCTCCTATTGCTGTCTCTCTCTGCCATCGCTGTCTCTCTCTCTCCTATTGCTGTCTCTCTCTCCTATTGCTGTCTCTCTCTCCTATTGCTGTCTCTCTCTCCTATTGCTATCTCTCTTTTATTGCTGTCGCTCTCTTATTGCTGTCTCGCTTTTATTGCTGTCTCTCTCCTGTTGCTGTCTCTCTCTCCTATTGCTGTCTCCCTTTCCTTTTCGCTATCTCTCTTTTATTGCTGTCTCTCTATCCCATTGCTATCTCTCTCCTATTGCTGTCTCTCTCTCCTATTGCTATCTCTCTCCTATTGCTATCTCTCTCTTATTGCTGTCTCTCTCCTATTGCTGTCTCTCTCTCCTATTGCCGTCTCCTCTCCTATTGCCGTCTCCTCTCCTATTGCCGTCTCCTCTCCTATTGCCGTCTCCTCTCCTATTGCTGCCTGTCTCTCCTATTGCTGCCTCTCTCTCCTATTGCTATCTCTCTCCTACTGCTGTCTCTCTCTCCTATTGCTATCTCCCTCCTATTGCTGTCATTCTCTCTTATTGCGGTCCCTCTCTCCTATTGCTGTCTCTCTGCTATTGCTATCTCTCTCCTATTGCTATCTCTCTCTCCTATTGCTGTCTCTCCTATTGCTGTCTCTCTCTCCTATTACTGTCTCTCTCTCCTATTGCTGTCTCTCTCTGCTATTTCTGTCTCTCTCTCCTATTGCTGTCTCTCTCTCCTATTGCTGTCTCTCTCTCCTATTGCTGTCTCGGTCTCCTATTGCTGTCTCTCTCTCCTATTGTTGTCGCTCTCTCCTATTGTTGTCGCTCTCTCCTATTGCGGTCTCTCTCTCCTATTGCTGCCTGTCTCTCCTATTGCTATCTCTCTCCTATTGCTATCTCTCTCCTATTGCTGTCTCTTTCTCCTATTGCTGTCTCTCTCTCCTATTGCTGTCTCTCTCTCCTATTGCTGTCTCTCTCTCTCCTATTGCTGTCTCTCTCTCTCCTATTGCTATCTCTCTCTTCTATTGCTATCTCTCTCTGCTATTGCTGTTTCTCTATCCTATTGCTGTTTATTCTCCTATTGCTATCTCTCTCCTATTGCTATCTCTCTCCTATTTCTATCCCTCTCCTATTGCTATCTCTCTCCTATTGCTGTCTCCTCTCCTATTGCCGTCTCCTCTCCTATTGCCGTCTCCTCTCCTATTGCTGCCTGTCTCTCCTATTGCTGCCTCTCTCTCCTATTGCTATCTCCCTCCTATTGCTGTCTCTCTCCTATTGCTGTCTCTCTCTCCTATTGCTGTCTCTCTCTCCTATTGCTATCTCTCTCTTATTGCTGTCTCTCTCTTATTGCTGTCTCTCTTTTATTGCTGTCTCTCTCCTATTGCTGTCCCTCTCTCCTATTGCTGTCTATATCTGCTATTGCTGTCTCTCTCTCCTATTTCTGACTCTCTCTCCTATTGCTGTCTCGGTCTCCTATTGCTGTCTCGGTCTCCTATTGCTGTCTCTCTCTCCTATTGTTGTCGCTCACTCCTATTGTTGTCACTCTCTCCTATTGCTGTCCCTCTCTCTTATTGCTGCCTGTCTCTCCTATTGCTATCTCTCTCATATTGCTATCTCTCTGCTGTTTCTATATCTCTCCTATTGCTGTCTCTCTCATATTGCTGTCTCTCTCTCCTATTGCTCTCTCTCCTATTGCTGTCTCTCTCTCTCCTATTGCTGTCTCTCTCTCTTCTATTGCTATCTCTCTCTTCTATTGCTATCTCTCTCTTCTATTGCTATCTCCCTCTCCTATTGTGGTTTCTCTCTCCTATTGTTTTTCTCTCTCCTATTGATGTTTCTCTATCCTATTGCTATCTCTCTCATATTGCTATCTCTCTCCTATTGCCGTCTCTCTCCTATTGCTGTCTCCTCTCCTATTGCTGCCTGTCTCTCCTATTGCTATCTCTCTCCTATTGCTGTCTCTCTCTCCTATTGCTGCCTGGTTCTCCTATTGCTATCTCTCTCCTATTGCTATCTCTCTCCTATTGCTGTCTCTTTCTCCTATTGCTGTCTCTCTCTCCTATTGCTGTCTCTCTCTCCTATTGCTGTCTCTCTCTCTCCTATTGCTATCTCTCTCTTCTATTGCTATCTCTCTCTGCTATTGCTGTTTCTCTATCCTATTGCTGTTTATTCTCCTATTGCTATCTCTCTCCTATTGCTATCTCTCTCCTATTTCTATCCCTCTCCTATTTCTATCCCTCTCCTATTGCTATCTCTCTCCTATTGCTGTCTCCTGTCCTATTGCCGTCTCCTCTCCTATTGCCGTCTCCTCTCCTATTGCTGTCTCCTCTCCTATTGCTGCCTGTCTCTCCTATTGCTGCCTCTCTCTCCTATTGCTATCTCTCTCCTATTGCTGTCTCTCTCCTATTGCTGTCTCTCTCTCCTATTGCTGTCTCTCTCTCCTATTGCTATCTCTCTCTTATTGCTGTCTCTCTCTTATTGCTGTCTCTCTTTTATTGCTGTCTCTCTCCTATTGCTGTCCCTCTCTCCTATTGCTGTCTCTCTCTGCTATTGCTGTCTCTCTCTCCTATTTCTGACTCTCTCTCCTATTGCTGTCTCGGTCTCCTATTGCTGTCTCGGTCTCCTATTGCTGTCTCTCTCTCCTATTGTTGTCGCTCACTCCTATTGTTGTCACTCTCTCCTATTGCTGTCCCTCTCTCTTATTGCTGCCTGTCTCTCCTATTGCTATCTCTCTCATATTGCTATCTCTCTGCTGTTTCTATATCTCTCCTATTGCTGTCTCTCTCATATTGCTGTCTCTCTCTCCTATTGCTCTCTCTCCTATTGCTGTCTCTCTCTCTCCTATTGCTGTCTCTCTCTCTTCTATTGCTATCTCTCTCTTCTATTGCTATCTCCCTCTCCTATTGTGGTTTCTCTCTCCTATTGTTTTTCTCTCTCCTATTGATGTTTCTCTATCCTATTGCTATCTCTCTCATATTGCTATCTCTCTCCTATTGCCGTCTCTCTCCTATTGCTGTCTCCTCTCCTATTGCTGCCTGTCTCTCCTATTGCTATCTCTCTCCTATTGCTGTCTCTCTCCTATTGCTGTCTCTCTCCTATTGCTGTTTCTCTCCTATTGGTGTTTCTCACCTATTGCTGTCTCTCTCTCCTATTGCTGTCTCTCTCTCCTATTGCTGTCTCTCTCTCCTATTGCTGTCTCTCTCTGCCATCGCTGTCTCTCACTCTCCTATTGCTGTCTCTCTCTCCTATTGCTGTCTCTCTCTCCTATTGCTGTCTCTCTCTCCTATTGCTATCTCTCTTTTATTGCTGTCGCTCTCTTATTGCTGTCTCGCCTTTATTGCTGTCTCTCTCCTGTTGCTGTCTCTCTCTCCTATTGCTGTCTCCCTTTCCTTTTCGCTATCTCTCTTTTATTGCTGTCTCTCTATCCCATTGCTATCTCTCTCCTATTGCTGTCTCTCTCTCCTATTGCTATCTCTCTCCTATTGCTATCTCTCTCTTATTGCTGTCTCTCTCCTATTGCTGTCTCTCTCTCCTATTGCCGTCTCCTCTCCTATTGCCGTCTCCTCTCCTATTGCCGTCTCCTCTCCTATTGCTGCCTGTCTCTCCTATTGCTGCCTCTCTCTCCTATTGCTATCTCTGTCCTACTGCTGTCTCTCTCTCCTATTGCTATCTCCCTCCTATTGCTGTCATTCTCTCTTATTGCGGTCCCTCTCTCCTATTGCTGTCTCTCTGCTATTGCTATCTCTCTCCTATTGCTATCTCTCTCTCCTATTGCTGTCTCTCCTATTGCTGTCTCTCTCTCCTATTACTGTCTCTCTCTCCTATTGCTGTCTCTCTCTGCTATTTCTGTCTCTCTCTCCTATTGCTGTCTCTCTCTCCTATTGCTGTCTCTCTCTCCTATTGCTGTCTCGGTCTCCTATTGCTGTCTCTCTCTCCTATTGTTGTCGCTCTCTCCTATTGTTGTCGCTCTCTCCTATTGCGGTCTCTCTCTCCTATTGCTGCCTGTCTCTCCTATTGCTATCTCTCTCCTATTGCTATCTCTCTCCTATTGCTGTCTCTTTCTCCTATTGCTGTCTCTCTCTCCTATTGCTGTCTCTCTCTCCTATTGCTGTCTCTCTCTCTCCTATTGCTGTCTCTCTCTCTCCTATTGCTATCTCTCTCTTCTATTGCTATCTCTCTCTGCTATTGCTGTTTCTCTATCCTATTGCTGTTTATTCTCCTATTGCTATCTCTCTCCTATTGCTATCTCTCTCCTATTTCTATCCCTCTCCTATTGCTATCTCTCTCCTATTGCTGTCTCCTCTCCTATTGCCGTCTCCTCTCCTATTGCCGTCTCCTCTCCTATTGCTGCCTGTCTCTCCTATTGCTGCCTCTCTCTCCTATTGCTATCTCTCTCCTATTGCTGTCTCTCTCCTATTGCTGTCTCTCTCTCCTATTGCTGTCTCTCTCTCCTATTGCTATCTCTCTCTTATTGCTGTCTCTCTCTTATTGCTGTCTCTCTTTTATTGCTGTCTCTCTCCTATTGCTGTCCCTCTCTCCTATTGCTGTCTCTCTCTGCTATTGCTGTCTCTCTCTCCTATTTCTGACTCTCTCTCCTATTGCTGTCTCGGTCTCCTATTGCTGTCTCGGTCTCCTATTGCTGTCTCTCTCTCCTATTGTTGTCGCTCACTCCTATTGTTGTCACTCTCTCCTATTGCTGTCCCTCTCTCTTATTGCTGCCTGTCTCTCCTATTGCTATCTCTCTCATATTGCTATCTCTCTGCTGTTTCTATATCTCTCCTATTGCTGTCTCTCTCATATTGCTGTCTCTCTCTCCTATTGCTCTCTCTCCTATTGCTGTCTCTCTCTCTCCTATTGCTGTCTCTCTCTCTTCTATTGCTATCTCTCTCTTCTATTGCTATCTCTCTCTTCTATTGCTATCTCCCTCTCCTATTGTGGTTTCTCTCTCCTATTGTTTTTCTCTCTCCTATTGATGTTTCTCTATCCTATTGCTATCTCTCTCATATTGCTATCTCTCTCCTATTGCCGTCTCTCTCCTATTGCTGTCTCCTCTCCTATTGTTGCCTGTCTCTCCTATTGCTGCCTGTCTCTCCTATTGCTATCTCTCTCCTATTGCTGTCTCTCTCCTATTGCTGTCTCTCTCCTATTGCTGTTTCTCTCCTATTGGTGTTTCTCACCTATTGCTGTCTCTCTCTCCTATTGCTGTCTCTCTCTCCTATTCCTGTCTCTCTCTCCTATTGCTATCTCTCTCTCCTATTGCTGTCTCTGTCTGCCATCGCTGTCTCTCTCTCTCCTATTGCTGTCTCTCTCTCCTATTGCTGTCTCTCTCTCCTATTGCTGTCTCTCTCTCCTATTACTATCTCTCTTTTATTGCTGTCGCTCTCTTATTGCTGTCTCGCTTTTATTGCTGTCTCTCTCCTGTTGCTGTCTCTCTCTCCTATTGCTGTCTCCCTTTCCTTTTCGCTATCTCTCTTTTATTGCTGTCTCTCTCTCCTATTGCTGTCTCTCTCTCCTATTGCTATCTCTCTCCTATTGCTATCTCTCTCTTATTGCTGTCTCTCTCCTATTGCTGTCTCTCTCTCCTATTGCCGTCTCCTCTCCTATTGCCGTCTCCTCTCCTATTGCCGTCTCCTCTCCTATTGCTGCCTGTCTCTCCTATTGCTGCCTCTCTCTCCTATTGCTATCTCTCTCCTACTGCTGTCTCTCTCTCCTATTGCTATCTCCCTCCTATTGCTGTCATTCTCTCTTATTGCGGTCCCTCTCTCCTATTGCTGTCCCTCTGCTATTGCTATCTCTCTCCTATTGCTATCTCTCTCTCCTATTGCTGTCTCTCCTATTGCTGTCTCTCTCTCCTATTACTGTCTCTCTCTCCTATTGCTGTCTCTCTCTGCTATTTCTGTCTCTCTCTCCTATTGCTGTCTCTCTCTCCTATTGCTGTCTCTCTCTCCTATTGCTGTCTCGGTCTCCTATTGCTGTCTCTCTCTCCTACTGTTGTCGCTCTCTCCTATTGTTGTCGCTCTCTCCTATTGCGGTCTCTCTCTCCTATTGCTGCCTGTCTCTCCTATTGCTATCTCTCTCCTATTGCTATCTCTCTCCTATTGCTGTCTCTTTCTCCTATTGCTGTCTCTCTCTCCTATTGCTGTCTCTCTCTCCTATTGCTGTCTCTCTCTCTCCTATTGCTGTCTCTCTCTCTCCTATTGCTATCTCTCTCTTCTATTGCTATCTCTCTCTGCTATTGCTGTTTCTCTATCCTATTGCTGTTTATTCTCCTATTGCTATCTCTCTCCTATTGCTATCTCTCTCCTATTTCTATCCCTCTCCTATTGCTGTCTCCTCTCCTATTGCCGTCTCCTCTCCTATTGCCGTCTCCTCTCCTATTGCTGCCTGTCTCTCCTATTGCTGCCTCTCTCTCCTATTGCTATCTCTCTCCTATTGCTGTCTCTCTCCTATTGCTGTCTCTCTCTCCTATTGCTGTCTCTCTCTCCTATTGCTATCTCTCTCTTATTGCTGTCTCTCTCTTATTGCTGTCTCTCTTTTATTGCTGTCTCTCTCCTATTGCTGTCCCTCTCTCCTATTGCTGTCTCTCTCTGCTATTGCTGTCTCTCTCTCCTATTTCTGACTCTCTCTCCTATTGCTGTCTCGGTCTCCTATTGCTGTCTCGGTCTCCTATTGCTGTCTCTCTCTCCTATTGTTGTCGCTCACTCCTATTGTTGTCACTCTCTCCTATTGCTGTCCCTCTCTCCTATTGCTGCCTGTCTCTCCTATTGCTATCTCTCTGCTGTTTCTATATCTCTCCTATTGCTGTCTCTCTCATATTGCTGTCTCTCTCTCCTATTGCTGTCTCTCTCTCTCCTATTGCTGTCTCTCTCTCTTCTATTGCTATCTCTCTCTTCTATTGCTATCTCTCTCTTCTATTGCTATCTCCCTCTCCTATTGTGGTTTCTCTCTCCTATTGTTTTTCTCTCTCCTATTGATGTTTCTCTATCCTATTGCTATCTCTCTCATATTGCTATCTCTCTCCTATTGCCGTCTCTCTCCTATTGCTGTCTCCTCTACTATTGCAGTCTTTCTCCCCTATTGCTGCCTGTCTCTCCTATTGCTATCTCTCTCCTATTGCTGTCTCTCTCCTATTGCTGTCTCTCTCCTATTGCTGTTTCTCTCCTATTGGTGTTTCTCACCTATTGCTGTCTCTCTCTCCTATTGCTGTCTCTCTCTCCTATTGCTGTCTCTCTCTCCTATTGCTGTCTCTCTCTGCCATCGCTGTCTCTCTCTCTCCTATTGCTGTCTCTCTCTCCTATTGCTGTCTCTCTCTCCTATTGCTGTCTCTCTCTCCTATTGCTATCTCTCTTTTATTGCTGTCGCTCTCTTATTGCTGTCTCGCTTTTATTGCTGTCTCTCTCCTGTTGCTGTCTCTCTCTCCTATTGCTGTCTCCCTTTCCTTTTCGCTATCTCTCTTTTATTGCTGTCTCTCTATCCCATTGCTATCTCTCTCCTATTGCTGTCTCTCTCTCCTATTGCTGTCTCTCTCTCCTATTGCTATCTCTCTCCTATTGCTGTCTCTCTCCTATTGCTGTCTCTCTCTCCTATTGCTGTCTCTCTCTCCTATTGCTGTCTCTCTCTCCTATTGCTATCTCTCTTTTATTGCTGTCGCTCTCTTATTGCTGTCTCGCTTTTATTGCTGTCTCTCTCCTGTTGCTGTCTCTCTCTCCTATTGCTGTCTCCCTTTCCTTTTCGCTATCTCTCTTTTATTGCTGTCTCTCTGTCCCATTGCTATCTCTCTCCTATTGCTGTCTCTCTCTCCTATTGCTGTCTCTCTCTCCTATTGCTATCTCTCTCCTATTGCTGTCTCTCTCCTATTGCTGTCTCTCTCTCCTATTGCTGTCTCTCTCTCCTATTGCTGTCTCTCTCTCCTATTGCTGTCTCTCTCTCCTAATGCTATCTCTCTCTCATAATGCTATCTCTCTCTCCTATTGCTGTTTCTCTCTCCTATTGCTGTTTCTCTCTGCTGTTGCTGTCTCTCTCTCCTATTGCTATCTCTCTCCTATTGCTATCTCTCTCCTATTGCTATCTCTCTCCTATTGCTGTCTCACTCCTATTGCTGTCTCACTCCTATTGCTATCTCTCTCCTATTGCTAACTCTCTCCTATTGCTATCTCTCTCCTATTGCTATCTCTCTCTTATTGCTGTGTCTCTCCCCTATTGCTATCTCTCTCTCCTATTGCTATCTCTTTCTCCTATTGCTATTTCTCTCTCCTATTGCTATCTCTCTCCTATTGCTATCTCTCTCCTATTGCTATCTCTCTCCTATTGCTATCTCCCTCCTAATGCTGTCTTTCTCCTATTGCTATCTCTCTCCTATTGCTATCTCTCTCTTATTACCGTGTCTCTCCCCTTTTGCTATCTCTCTCTCTTATTGTTGTCTCTCTCTCCTATTGCTATCTCTCTCTCCTATTGCTATCTCTCTCTCCTATTGCTATCTCTCTCTCCTATTGTTATCTCTCTCTTCTATTGCTATCTCTCTCTTCTATTGCTGTTTCTCTCTTCTATTGCTGTTTCTCTCTCCTATTGATGTTTCTCTATCCTATTGCTATCTCTCTCATATTGCCGTCTCTCACCTATTGCTGTCTCCTCTTCTATTGCAGTCTTTCTCTCCTATTACTGCCTGTCTCTCCTATTGCTGCCTGTCTCTCCTATTGCTATCTCTCTCATATTGATATCTCTCTCCTATTGCTGTCTCTATCCTATTGCTATGTCTCTCCTTATTGCTATCTCTCTTCTATTGCAGTCTCTCTCTCCTATTGCTGTCTCTCTCTCCTATTGCTGTCTTTCTTTCCTATTGCTGTCTCTCTCTCCTATTGCTGTCTCTCTCTCCTTTTTCTGTCTCTCTCTCTCCTTTTTCTGTCTCTCTCTCTCCTATTTCTGTCTCTCTCTCCTATTGCTATCTCTCTCCTATTGCTATCTCTCTCTTATTGCTGTCTCTCTCCTATTGCTGTCTCTCTCTCCTATTGCTGTCTCTCTCTCCTATTGCTATCTCTCTCCTATTGCTATCTCTCTCCTATTCCTATTGCTATCTCTCTCCTATTGCTGTCTCTTATATTGCTATCTCTCTCCTATTGCTGTCTCTCTCCTATTGCTGTCTCTCTCTCCTATTGCTGTCTCTCTCTCCTATTGCTATCTCTCTCTTATTGCTGTCTCTCTCTTATTGCTGTCTCTCTTTTATTGCTGTCTCTCTCCTATTGCTGTCCCTCTCTCCTATTGCTGTCTCTCTCTGCTATTGCTGTCTCTCTCTCCTATTTCTGACTCTCTCTCCTATTGCTGTCTCGGTCTCCTATTGCTGTCTCGGTCTCCTATTGCTGTCTCTCTCTCCTATTGTTGTCGCTCACTCCTATTGTTGTCACTCTCTCCTATTGCTGTCCCTCTCTCCTATTGCTGCCTGTCTCTCCTATTGCTATCTCTCTCATATTGCTATCTCTCTGCTGTTTCTATATCTCTCCTATTGCTGTCTCTCTCATATTGCTGTCTCTCTCTCCTATTGCTGTCTCTCTCTCTCCTATTGCTGTCTCTCTCTCTTCTATTGCTATCTCTCTCTTCTATTGCTATCTCTCTCTTCTATTGCTATCTCCCTCTCCTATTGTGGTTTCTCTCTCCTATTGTTTTTCTCTCTCCTATTGATGTTTCTCTATCCTATTGCTATCTCTCTCATATTGCTATCTCTCTCCTATTGCCGTCTCTCTCCTATTGCTGTCTCCTCTCCTATTGCAGTCTTTCTCCCCTATTGCTGCCTGTCTCTCCTATTGCTATCTCTCTCCTATTGCTGTCTCTCTCCTATTGCTGTCTCTCTCCTATTGCTGTTTCTCTCCTATTGTTGTTTCTCACCTATTGCTGTCTCTCTCTCCTATTGCTGTCTCTCTCTCCTATTGCTGTCTCTCTCTGCCATCGCTGTCTCTCTCTCTCCTATTGCTGTCTCTCTCTCCTATTGCTGTCTCTCTCTCCTATTGCTGTCTCTCTCTCCTATTGCTATCTCTCTTTTATTGCTGTCGCTCTCTTATTGCTGTCTCGCTTTTATTGCTGTCTCTCTCCTGTTGCTGTCTCTCTCTCCTATTGCTGTCTCCCTTTCCTTTTCGCTATCTCTCTTTTATTGCTGTCTCTCTATCCCATTGCTATCTCTCTCCTATTGCTGTCTCTCTCTCCTATTGCTGTCTCTCTCTCTCCTATTGCTATCTCTCTCCTATTGCTGTCTCTCTCTCCTATTGCTGTCTCTCTCTCCTATTGCTGTCTCTCTCTCCTATTGCTATCTCTCTCTCCTAATGCTATCTCTCTCTCATAATGCTATCTCTCTCTTCTATTGCTGTTTCTCTCTCCTATTGCTGTTTCTCTCTCCTATTGCTGTTTCTCTCTGCTGTTGCTGTCTCTCTCTCCTATTGCTATCTCTCTCCTATTGCTATCTCTCTCCTATTGCTATCTCTCTCCTATTGCTGTCTCACTCCTATTGCTGTCTCACTCCTATTGCTATCTCTCTCCTATTGCTAACTCTCTCCTATTGCTATCTCTCTCCTATTGCTATCTCTCTCTTATTGCTGTGTCTCTCCCCTATTGCTATCTCTCTCTCCTATTGCTATCTCTTTCTCCTATTGCTATTTCTCTCTCCTATTGCTATCTCTCTCCTATTGCTATCTCTCTCCTATTGCTATCTCTCTCCTATTGCTATCTCCCTCCTAATGCTGTCTTTCTCCTATTGCTATCTCTCTTCTATTGCTATCACTCTCCTATTGCTATCTCTCTCTTATTACCGTGTCTCTCCCCTTTTGCTATCTCTCTCTCTTATTGTTGTCTCTCTCTCCTATTGCTATCTCTCTCTCCTATTGCTATCTCTCTCTCCTATTGCTATCTCTCTCTCCTATTGTTATCTCTCTCTTCTATTGCTATCTCTCTCTTCTATTGCTGTTTCTCTCTTCTATTGATGTTTCTCTATCCTATTGCTATCTCTCTCATATTGCCGTCTCTCACCTATTGCTGTCTCCTCTTCTATTGCAGTCTTTCTCTCCTATTACTGCCTGTCTCTCCTATTGCTGCCTGTCTCTCCTATTGCTATCTCTCTCATATTGATATCTCTCTCCTATTGCTGTCTCTATCCTATTGCTATGTCTCTCCTTATTGCTATCTCTCTTCTATTGCAGTCTCTCTCTCCTATTGCTGTCTCTCTCTCCTATTGCTGTCTTTCTTTCCTATTGCTGTCTCTCTCTCCTATTGCTGTCTCTCTCTCCTTTTTCTGTCTCTCTCTCTCCTTTTTCTGTCTCTCTGTCTCCTATTTCTGTCTCTCTCTCCTATTGCTATCTCTCTCCTATTGCTATCTCTCTCTTATTGCTGTCTCTCTCCTATTGCTGTCTCTCTCTCCTATTGCTGTCTCTCTCTCCTATTGCTATCTCTCTCCTATTGCTATCTCTCTCCTATTGCTATCTCTCTCCTATTGCTGTCTCTCCTATTGCTGTCTCTCTTATTGCTGTCTCTCTATCCCATTGCTATCTCTCTCCTATTGCTGTCTCTCTCTCCTATTGCTATCTCTCTCCTATTGCTATCTCTCTCCTATCCCATTGCTATCTCTCTCCTATTCCTATCTCTCTCCTATTCCTATTGCTATCTCTCTCCCCTATTGCTGTCTCTCCTATTGCTGTCTCTCTTATTGCTGTCTCTCTATCCCATTGCTATCTATCTCCTATTGCTATCTCTCTCCTATTGCTGTCTCTCTCTCCTATTGCTGTCTCTCTATCCTATTGCTGTGTCTCTCTCCTATTGCTATATCTCTCTTATTACTGTCTCTCTTTTATTGCGGTCCCTCTCTCTTATTGCTGCCTCTCTGCTATTGCTATCTCTCTCCTATCGCTATCTCTCTCCTATTGCTATCTCTCTCCTATTGCACAATCTTCTATTGCTATCTCTCTCCTATTGCTATCTCTCTCCTATTGCTGTCTCTCTCTCCTATTGCTGTCTCTCTCTCCTATTACTGTCTCTCACTCCTGTTGCTGTCTCTTTCTCCTATTGCTGCCTCTTTCTCCTATTGCTGCCTCTCTCTCCTATTTCTGTCTCTCTATCTCCTATTTATGTCTCTCTCCTATTGCTATCTCTCTCCTATTGCTGTCTCTCTTATTGCTGTCTCTCTGTCCCATTGCTATCTCTCTGCTATTGCTGTCTCTCTCTCCTATAGCTGTCTCTCTCTCCTATTGCTGTCTCTCTCTCCTATTGCTCTCTCTCTCTCTCCTATTGCTGTCTCTCTCTCCTATTGCTGTCTCTCTCTCCTATTGCTATATCTCTCCTATTATTGTATCTCTCTTATTGCTGTCTCTCTCCTATTGCTGTCACTCTTTTATTGCAGTCCCTCTCTCTTATTGCTGTCTCCCTGCTATTGCTATCTCTCACCTATCGCTATCTCTCTCCTATTGCTATCTCTCGCCTATTGCTATCTCTCTCCTATTGCTGTCTCTCTCTTATTGCTGTCTCTCTCTCTCTCTCTCTCCTATTGCTATCTCTTATTACTGTCTCTCTCCTATTGCTGTCTCTCTCCTATTGCTGTCACTCTCTCTTATTGCTGTCCCTCTCTCCTATTGCTGTCTCTCTGCTATTGCTATCTCTCTCCTATCGATATCTCTCTCCTATTGCTATCTCTCTCCTATTGCTGTCTCTCTCTCCTATTGCTATCTCTCTCTCCTATTGCTATCTCTCTCTCCTATTGCTATCTCTCTCTCCTATTGCTATCTCTCTCCTATTGCTGTCTCTCTCTTATTGCTGTGTCTCTCTCCTATTGCTATCTCTCTCTCCTATTGCTATCTCTCTCTCCTATTGCTATCTCTCTTCTATTTCTATCTCTCTCTCTCATATTGCTGTTTCTCTCTCTTATTGATGTTTCTCTATCCTATTGTTATCTCTCTCTTATTGCTATCTCTCTCTTATTGATATCTCTCTCCTATTGCCGTCTCTCCCCTATTGCTGTCTCCTCTTCTATTGCAGTCTTTATCTCCAATTGCTGCCTGTCTCTCCTATTGCTGCCTGTCTCTCCTATTGCTATCTCTCTCCTATTGCTATCTCTCTCCTATTGCTGTCTCTCACCTATTGCTATGTCTCTCCTATTGCTATCTCTCTCTCCTATTGCTATCTCTCTCTCCTATTGCTGTCTCTCTCTCCTATTGCTGTCTATCTCTCCTATTTCTGTCTCTCTCTCCTATTTCTGTCTCTCTCTCCTATTTCTGTCTCTCTCTCCTATTAATGTCTCTCTCTCCTATTAATGTCTTTCTCTCCTACTGTTGTAGCTCTCTCCTATTGCTGTCCCTCTCTCCTATTACTGTCCCTCTCTCTCCTATTGCTGTCGCTCTCACCTTTTGTTGCCTGTCTCTCCTATTTCTGCCTGTCTCTCCTATTGCTATCTCTCTGCTATTACCGTCTCTCTCCTATTACCGTCTCTCTCCAACTGCTGTCTCTCTCCAACTGCTGTCTCTCTCCTATTGCTGTCTCTCTCTCCTATTGCTGTCTCTCTCTTATTGCTGCCTGTCTCTCCTATTGCTGTTTCTCTCTTCTTTTGCTGTTTCCCTCTCCTATTGCTGTTTCTCTCTCCTATTGCTGTTTCTCTCTCCTATTGCTGTTCTTTCTCCTATTGCTGTTTCTCCCTCCTGTTTCTGTCTCTCTCTCCTATTGCTATCTCTCTCCTATTGCTGTCTCTCTCTTCTATTGCTATCTCCCTCTCCTATTGCTCTTTCTCTCTCCTATTGCTCTTTCTCTCTCCTATTGCTGTTTCTCTCTCCTATTGCTCTTTCTCTCTCCTATTGCTCTTTCTCTCTCCTATTGCTGTTTCACTCTCCTATTGCTATCTCTCTCCTATTGCTGTCTCCTCTCCTATTGCTGTCTCTCTCTCCTATTGCTGTCTCTCTCCTGTTGCTGTCTCTCTCCTATTGCTGTCTCTCCTATTGCTATGTCTCACCTATTGCTATCTCTCTCCTACTGCTATCTCTCTCTTCTATTGCTATCTCTCTCTTCTATTGCTATCTCACTCTCCTATTGCTGTCTCTCTCTCCTATTTCTGTCTCTCTCTCTCTCCTATTTTTTCCTCTCTCCTATTGCTGTCTTTCACTCCTATTGCTGTCTCTCTCTCTCTCTCTCCTATTGCTGTCTCTCACTCCTATTGCTATCTCTCTCATATTGCCCTCTCTCTCTCCTATTTCTATCTCTCTCCTATTGATATCTCTCTCTCCTATTGATATCTCTCTCTGCTATTGCTATTTCTCTCCTATTGCTATCTCTCTCTCCTATTGCTATCTCTCTCTCCTATTGCTATCTCTCTCCTATTGCTGTCTATCTCTCATACTGCTATCTCTCTCTCATATTGCTATCTCTCTCTCTCCTATTGCTGTTTCTCTCTCCTATTGCTGTTTCTCTCTCCTATTGCTGTTTTTCTCTCCTATTGCTATCTCTCTCCAATTGCTATCTCTCTCCAATTGCTATCTCTCTCCTATTGCTGTCTCTCTCTTATTGCTGTCTCTCTCCTATTGCTGTCTCTCTCTTATTGCTGTCTCTCTCCTATTGCTGTCTCTCCTATTGCTGTCTCTCTCTCCTATTGCTATGTCTCTTTTATTGCTATCTCTCTCCTATTGCTATCTCTCTCCTATTGCTATCTCTCTCCTATTGCTGTCTCTCTCCTATTGCTGTGTCTCTCTCCTATTGCTGCCTGTCTCTCCTATTGATGCCTCTCTCCTATTTCTATATCTCTCCTATTTCTATTCTATCTCTCTCCTATTGCTGTCTCTCTCCTATTGCTGTCTCTCTCTACTATTACTTTCTCTCTCTACTATTGCTATCTCTCTCTCCTATTGCTGTCTCTCTCTCCTATTGCTGTCTCTCTCTCCCATTGCTGTCTCTCTCTCCTATTGCTGTCTTTTTCCTACATCCTCTGAACCCCACTTCCCCTGTAGCAATGTTTCTTTCATTCTCTTTCTCACCCACTCACCTTTATACCTCTCTTTCTCTCTCTCCCTCCCTTTACAAGGTCTTATTTTTCTATAGCTCAAATCTCTTTCTCTCTCTCTCTCTCACCTGCAGAATTCAAATTTTCATTAGCCAGCTCTCTTATACTTCACTTTTTATTTATTTACTTATTTCATGCCATGTACTTTGTGAACTGCAGCAGTTCTGGTTATATGTTTCCAATGGACTAATCTCTGGCTTACAGTATTTCTGATGGTAAAATTGACAAGGAAGTGCCTGTGTAACTTTTATGGAATAAATACTTCTCACAGCAGAACCACAGTTTGAAAGGCTGGAACTAGATGGCACTGCTATGAGGTGGGACAGACCAGTTGGCTGTACCTAATCCTTCTCACAGTGGAACCTTAGTTTGGGAGTCACAAACATGTTTACTGTGTGGAACTGGATGGTGCTATATATATAGGAATGGGTAGGACTAAAATATTAGTCCAGAATTAGCCGTGAAACGGCTAGAGCTCAGCCGTCGGGGTCCTACTCGTTCCTATTACCCACTCTATTACCCTAAGTATTGAGTACTTTGGTGCGTTATGGTCCATCTGGTTCCTTACCACATTTCCTTCGTTATATATATCATCATCATCATCATCATTGTTTAACGTCTATCTTCCATGCTAGCATGGGTTAGACGGGAGTTTTCCCACTTGAGGCAAGATTGGTCGGGTGACCGTGTCTTGCTCGTACAGGACTATCTGGCAGGTTTTCTATGACTGGATGCCCTTTCTAACACCAACCACATTTACAGTGTGGACTGGGAGCTTTTAACTGTGTCCCTCATGGCCATATTACAGCGTAGACTGTTGTTTTTTGTCATGACACCTACATGACCTCATTCGTTTGGACTGGATGTTGTAGTACCAACATAACTTTATAGAGAAAGGGTGGTGTTGGTGGGAGTGGGAGGAGGGAGTAGAGGTAGTGGTATATATGTATATATATATATGAATATATATGTATATATCAAGACTATATGCAGACTAGAGAGGAACGAAGCTTGCATGCTCCGCTGGATGTGTAACAGTAATATACGTGAACGGCAAAGCATAAACGAACTAAGGAAAAAATTAGAGATAAGAGGGATCAGATGTTGTTTACTCGAGAGAAGGCTGCGTTGGTATGGACACGTGATGCGCATGAAAGTCGATAGCTGTATTACAAAGTGCAGGGCAATAAAGATAGACGGTAGCCACGGAATAGGCAGACCTAGAAAAACATGGGATGAGCTGATAAACTCCGACCTCACACACTTACACCTCTCCAAGACAATGTCACTGGACCGTGACCTTTGGCGGTACTCAGTAACAGAGAAGACCCGCCTTGCCAGTAGGCATCTCTAACAAACTACACCCCGTCCCGCCACCACCCCCACCCCATCCACACCACCCCGTTCCATGTAAAGTTATGTTGGTGCCGCGCCATCCAGGCCGAAACAAACGAGATCGTGTAGGTGTCACGACAAAAAAACACACAGTCCACGCTGTAATGTGGCCGTGTAGGCAACACGGTAAAAACCTCCCAGACCCACACTGTAAATGTGGTTGGTGTTAGGAAGGGCATCCAACTGTAGAAAACCTGCCAGACAGTCCTATGCGAGCAAGACAATCACTCTTGCCTCAAGTGGGACTACCCCCGTCCAAACCCATGCAAGCGTGGAACACGGACGTTAAACGTTGATGATGATGTTGATATCAAGCGTTAACCTAATACATACCTTCTGTACCGATTGTGTTATTTCTGTTTACCTTTTACATACATACATATATATATATATATGTATGTATACATATATGTGTGTGTGTGTGTGTGTGTGTGTATGTATTTATATATATGTGTATCATATATGTGAGTGTGTGTATGTGTTACCACACACATTCACACATGCATAAATAAGCAGGAACATGTATACATACATACGTATATACATACATATACACACACATATATATATACATATATATATGTATATTATATATATATATATATATGTATATTATATATATATATGTATATTATATATATATATATATGTATGTATATTATGTATATTATATATGTATGTATAATATATATATATATGTATGTATAATATATATATATATGTATGTATATTATATATATATATGTATGTATATTATGTATATTATATATATATATGTATGTATATTATGTATATTATATATATATATGTATGTATATTATATATATATATGTATGTATATTATATATATTATATATATATATGTATGTATATTATATATATTATATATGTATGTATATTATATATATTATATATGTATGTATATTATATATATTATATATATATGTATGTATATTATATATATTATATATATATGTATGTATATTATATATATTATATATATATGTATGTATATTATATATATGTATGTATATTATATATATTATACATCTATGTATGTATATTATTATATATATATGTATGTATATTATTATATATTATACATCTATGTATGTATATTATTATATATTATACATCTATGTATGTATATTATATATATTATACATCTATGTATGTATATTATATATATTATATATCTATGTATGTATATTATATATATTATATATCTATGTATGTATATTACGCATATTATATATCTATGTATGTATATTACGCATATTATATATCTATGTATGTATATTACGTATATTATACATATATACATATTATACATACATATACATACTATACATACGTATACATAATATACATACTATACATATGTATAGTATGTATATTATATATATTATATATTTATGTATGCTTTGAAGCATAGAGTTACCTCCCTGTATGATCTGAGTTCAAATCCTGCCGAGGTTAACTTTACCTTTCATCCTTACGGGGTCGATAAAATAAAGTACCCGTAATGCACTGGGTAATTGCTGGCCTTGTGCCAAAAGTAGAAACAATTATATATCTATGCATGTATATTATATATATTATATATCTATGTATGTATATTATGTATATTATACATATATGTATATTATGTATATTATACATATATGTATATTATGCATATATGTATGTATAAAATGTATATTATACATATATATATATATGCATGTATACTATGTATATTATACATACTAGCAGAAAAACCACCTTTTGGGTTTTCTGCTAGCATGTGTAGTGTGTATATTGATATTATATGTGTATATATACATGTAGATATGATATATCAAATAAAATCGTAATTGACAATATATAATACATAGAAATTGAATGAAGACTGTGTTACACTGTCGTATTTAATCAGTAACGTAATCCATGATACATGATAAAAGACGATATTATATATAAACTGCATTAGGAGAAAATTAGTGACAGAAAATTAGTATGTTTATTTAAGCGATGGCCAACCGGTAGTGTTGACATTTCAGAAATTTTAAAGAAGCGAATCTTTAAATAAACAAAATATATTTAACCAACAGCCACGAAATTTAGTAGACAAATTATGTAATATTCATTCATTATTTATTCAAAATAATCCAACTTATTTTACTAATGGGATAACAAATTATAAACCGTACGCAGTCCCACGCCCCTTACTTTATTATAGTTTAGATATATATGTATGTATAGTATGTATATTATACATATATATATATATGCATGTATACTATGTATATTATACATATATATATGTATATATATATAGTATGTATATATATATTTCTGTGTGTCTGTGTGCGTATCAGTGCAAAATATCCATTTCTAGTTGTTAAAGATTTTAAAATCTGAAAAACGAAATATTATAGAAAACTTACACTAATAATAGAATACATAAAACCTCTATTTCAAATAATTATGGATGTCTTCAGTTAATGTGGGAAGTATGAGTGTATGTACTTGTATGAATCTGTGCAGATACATATTTGGATATAAGATTCAAGGTAAATATATACATGCGTGCTTGTATTTTTATATGTTTACATGTACATTATTGTAATTTATGTGTAAAGCTATACTGCTTACTACACTTATGTATACATTAGAGTTCAAGTATTAAGTGGTTTTTATTATTTTAGAAAGAATTTGATTTATATGTTTAATGTATGTAATGTATGTGGTGAAACATGTAGTTGTGTTTACATACATATACATAAATAGACAACCACAGTCCCACACACATTATCTCATACACCCACAAACATCACCTAACCTCCTTATACACATGTATATGCATGGTGATACCCCCCCCCCCCCCAATATATATATATATATATATCACCTTGACCGACTAGTCCGTTGGGCGTCCATTCAGTGCCGCTGGTCACAGCACGCCGTCCATTCCTCTCTGGATCGTGCTTTCCTCATCCATGTACTTATATATATATATATATATATATATATATATATATATATATATATATATATATATATATATATATAAAGTATCCCTGGTTCAATTGGGAGTAACCACAGTAAGTAAGGTACTCAATACAAAGCAGAGTATAAATATTTAATATAGAAAGGCTTCTACAGGACTAGAACTGTTTCATTCGGGATAAATCATCAGGGAGCTTCCTGATGATTTCTCTCTAGCTGAAAAGTTGCAATGAAGACATTGATAGTTTGCAGAATAATTGATAATTGTGTTTTTGATTTACATACAACTAGTCTTAATGATGAATACACTCTTATTCAAAGTTAATCCTTATATGACATTACTTTCTCCACTCAGTCCTATTATTAGCAACATTTTCCCAGCTGTTAATATTCATATTCAGATGTTTCAAATTGCCCCTGAGCTTGTCTTTATAACAAAGTAGTGGTCAATCTACTTTTCTATGAGAGCCTTTAATCCTTTAGCATTTAAACTGGCTGTATCTGGCCAGAATTTTCTCATCTCATTCTGTTCAAACTGACCATAACCAGCTGCTCATACTTATGTTAAGGTATTGTTCTCAAAATAAATAATATCAAAATCTCGTAGATTCAATATTATGTGAGATAATTATGTGAAATAAAATGTTTACTGTGAAAATACAATAGTAAATATAGATTAATATAAATGCTAAAGGATTAATTTGACCAAATAAGACTTGTTTTGAGATTGTTTCATAATTCATTCTCAAAAGGTGGCCACACCCTCTCAAATGAAATTTTATCAAAAATGTTTCTATTTCACTTTGCTATTTTTCACTGTCATCCCATTTGACACCATATGGAAACTGTTTGTTTGATTTATGTGTTTGTGATAGGGAGTCCAGGCTTCTGCCCCATAAAAGAGAACAACTACTTTATAGATATCGGGTTTTGTTTTAACTGACACATCGTGAGTGTTCCATAGTCTACCATAAAGTTTACTAAAAGCTGAGCTTGCCTTTCCTATGCGTATTTCAGTTTCCTTGTCTGACTTTGCATCACTAATTACAGTTGATTCAAGGTATGTAAATTTACTGACTGTCTTCAGAGTTTTGCCTTCAACATAAATCCATAGCAGAGATTCAAGACTATTTCCTGGCCTTGATTGAAACATGACTTCAGATCTCTTTATGATTATTGTTAGTCCCAAAACTGTAACTGCTAAAGCAAACTTATCAACAATGAACTGTATATATATATATATATATATATATATATATATATATATATATATATATAGGAAAAAGTATGACCCGACGGCAGAGCTCAAGCTGTTTCGACGGCTTGAGCTCTGCCGTCGGGGTCATACTTTTTACTATTTCCCACTCTACTACCCTAAGTATTGAGTACTCTGGTGCATTATGGTCCATCTGGTTCCTTACCACAATTCCTTTGTTATATATATATATATATATATATATCATCATCATCATTTTACGTCTGCTTTTCCCTGCTTATATATATATATATGTACATATATATATATATGACTGGGCTTTTATAGTGTGTCAAACAAAATGTTCAGGTAAATAAACATCTTTGTAACGTTTCTATGAATTTTAAAAGGCAGTTATCATGCCAATGCTACTCTTAGCAACAAAGGGAGATCATCCCACCCTGATGATACTGTTTCTAGTTCCTTAACTGAAGTCAGAGATGCTTACTCCCTTTGTTTGCTAAAATTACATAAACTAAAAGCTTATAGCTTTTATGCTTATAAACATTGGCTGATGAAGCTCATTTGCACATAGAGCAAAGGTTGGCAGACTCCAATTAATGAGAGGTAGTGATGTTCTCATATTTGTGTGATTGAGATGTGACCAGGGTTGTACATTGAGTCATATTGAATCATATTTATATATTGAACATTGTATACAATATATTGATACACACACATGCACAGACACACGCACACACACTCACAAATACACAACACCCTGACACAAACACGCAACACCCACACACAAATGCATGAGCTAACACATTATGCACAAGTATGAATTTATACTATACAATATATATAGAGATGAGAGAGAAAAAAAATGTTTGCAATAGGAGAGAGAAAAAGAAAGAAGGAAAATAGTGAAATGGAGAAAAAAAATCGAAGAGTTAAGCAGAGAGAAAGATTTGAGAGACTGAATAAGAAAAATGATAAATGTTCTAATTTAGAACATTTTCATTTCTCATCCCCCACTGTTCTATTCCTACTCCATTAAACTTTCCAATTTTTCTTTTCCATCTCTTTTTTTAAAATTCATTCTTTTTACTCCAGGACCAGCTGCAAGTTGGAATTTTTGTTCAGGCTATATTCTGAAATAGATTTAGATCTCTGTTAAATTTTGTGACAACTCGATAATGTTGCTTCAAGACAAACACTTACACTTAGTATGCATATATGTGTGTGGGGGGAGGGGGGGGGGAGGGGGGGGGGTGCTTTGTAAGTAAAATTGAGTAGATGGAAATTGTGTGAAGGCCAGTCCTGACACTTTTTTCATGCTGAATCAACTTGAAGAATTATGTTAAGGGAACAAGTGTCTGTGGAATTCTCAGCTATTTTATATTATAAAAAGAGTACACAGTTCAGTCAACTGAACAATTGGAATATTCATTGTCAAAACTGATGGAGTAAAAGAATTCAAGAGCACACACACACACACATATATATAATACATACATACACACACACACACACACGCATATATATACATATATAATACTTACATACACACATACATATATACATATATAACACACACACACACACACACACACACACACACATATCCTTTGCCTTGAATTCTTTGAATATATGTGCCTATGTGTATATATTTAAATATGTATATAAATCTGTGTAGACATATATATGTGTGCATGGTAGTAAATGAATATTCTATAATATTTACTATATTTTCAATACATTGTAATATTCTATTTGTAAAAAATTTGTAAGTAAAAAAATTTCCAAGAAGAAATTTCTAAGAAAATATTTTGTAGAGAATATTTCTACAGTTGTTATCGGTTCACTTAACTTACTAAAAAAGAATAAACTGTAAATCTTAACTTTTGATGTCTTACACAAGCTCCACAACTCCAAAGAGTATTGATCTTATAAAGAAGTGTAAACATAGCATGAAAAGCTTCCTAGATTATTCTCTTCAAACAAACACCACGGCATCATAACCATAGCAACTCTATGTCTATTTAGTAGACAGAAATGTACAAAAAGCACAATTGAAGGTTTCTATTAAGAATATAAATTTTGTAACGATATATGTTGTCTACTTAGTAAGTTATGCTTACAAATTTTTTAGTTGTACTGAGAAAAAACTTACTCATCTATGACACAACCATATGATTTCAGGTTCTTATCCACTGTGTTGCTTCTTGGGCTTCTACTATAGCCTCTGGATAATTAATGATTAACATTTTGTGAGTGAATTTAGTTGATGGAAATTGTAAAGAAAATTGTTGTATATATGTGTGTATGTGAGCATGTGTGTGTGTGTGTGTCTTTTCTCAGTATTTCATGCCTCCAGGCAATGACATTTGTCTATGTCCCACATAAACAATATTCCCTACAGCCAAGTGGTTCAACATGTGAAGCTCAATAGTTTCTTTTAAAAAACAGGAAGCAAGTAAGGGTTGAGACCAGGAAGGAAATCTGTCTGTAAAATACTGTTTTTAAAAAATTTTCTTTAGGCATGAAAACTATGATGATGATGATAATTCATATGTAGAATTAAAGATTGTGTAGCTCATAGAAAGATATGTGTCTTTTTTTAAACTGTAAACTCATCAGCCAATGTTTCAATAGATTGTAAGGATAAAGTCAAAATGACCAGTATGCAAGGGGTTGAGTATATGTGATGTCCGAACAATTATCCTTCAACTCCAACTAACTTACCCTCTGTCTCTGGGTCCTGGCCGACAGGATGGAGAGTACATTGCCCTGGAGGTCAGCAAGGAATATGCACTAGGACAGCCACTTCAGCTAGCAGGCCTCACACATGCGGGCAGCCAACCCCACTCCGAAATCAGTGAGTAGGGATGTTGCCTTGAAAGTCATGTATGCTGGAAGTCTCCACTGCTACATGCTCTACCACAAACTTATCAGAGAGTAGTGGATATTTGGACAGTTTGCCCTCTTTGGCCTTGTGGGCAGTAGAACCTGGGCAGGTAGCCAAATGCACCAGGTTGCCACTACAGAAGGTGTCACAGCATGTAGCATCCTAGATGAAGGGCCTACCCCTGTGGAACAGGAAGATTGTCATGCTGTTTGGCCTTTTGCTATCCCCTCGGTCAAGCCCCATTGGCATGAGCTGGGAAAGGAAGACTGCACTGTCCTGACCATGCTTTATGATCTCATTGAGAGCAGCATGGCATAGGAGGTGGCCTGCATTGTAATGGCATGATAGTGGGTGGAGACTAAAAGGATCCACAGTGGTACCGCAGTGGTATTTGTGAGACTCCCTGACATGGAGTCCGAGCCTCAGGGGAACACCGATGTACAAGAAGTCACTGTCCAGCTGAGTGCCAGTCACAAGTGATGGAACTATGTTGAGCCAGGCACCACCATGGGGCTGGAAGGCTGAATGGAAACATAACAGACAGTGCTGGTCGAGCCGGTGCACCAGCTCATTTGAAATTATGTTGCAAAAGAGGACCGAGGCCACCATATCTCAGGGATAAGGTGGCCTGTGGCCATCCGGTGTCATCAAACTGGATGTTGCATATCACTTCAGCAGCCCGTTGGATGCAGATATTGAGATCTGTGATGAGAGATGCTTGGCTGTAGCAGAGGGGACTGTGGAAGGTGTATAAGGGCTTTGGCATGGTGAAGCAGTTCCTCAACAGAAAGTGTGCCAGGTGGGCTCTGATCAGGCTCAGTCTACATGTCAGGGTTTCTAGCTGGCATAACTTAAACTTGAGAGTTTTACAATCAGAAAACCTTTATTACAGAGAACATTTTATTGAGCACTATCATGGATTATAATCTAGTGTGGATTAAAAGTAGAATGACAGACCAGAATTAATATATCTTGTTTTGAGTTGTATTTAAGATAACTTTAATGTCTCTAATTAAATTATAATAAACAGATTAGTAATAAATCAAACAAGTTAAATGCAAATAATGAGTGAAGGCATTGTTAGATTAATTAATCTTTCCATTCAGCAAGTTTTTTTTTAATATTTCAACAGAAGTGTCTTCATCAGAAATGTGTTTTGTTAATGAATACCATCTTGTATTCAGTTTGTGTCCATACTTTAAAGCCACTATCGAGAGAAAGTACTGTATACCTTCTCTCTATAATGTGGTTGGTGAACAGACTTAGACAACATAAAGTAGAGAGAACACTCAAGCCCTGTTAAATATCTGGTAATTCTTTCTAGTGTTGATGCAACATCAAAATGCATCCAGTACACTCTGTAATGTGGTTGCTGATTATACAGAAACAATATAATATAGATAGTACTTTCCAGTCTAGCTGAGCATGTGATGATAAAATGTACTTAGTATACTCTGCAAGGTGTTTTGTATTGGGAAGGGCATCCAGCTGTAGAAACCATGTCGCATATGGAACATATGAGCAAGATGAGGTCTCTTCGATCTGTTAAGTCTCAGATCATAGCAACCTAGCCAACATATGCCAGTATGGAAAGCAGATAGTAGTGGTGGTGATGATGATGATGTTGAGTCAGTTAGAAGTACCAAAATGCTAGTCTGGGTAGCACAGTTGATAATAATTCGCTACTACTATCTACTGCTGCTACTGCCATTGATAAGAACAACCAGGCAAAATAATTTAAACAGTTGGACTAATTTAATAAACTACTGCATTGTCACCAAAACTTGTTGAATATTAATCAAAATTTGTTCTCATTATATTGGCTTCGAAGTATGGACATATTTTATGGCTGGTCTAAAAAGATAAGATGAATACAAAATGTAATTCATTAATTTTCTGATAAAGTCAGATTTCTGCCAAAATATATTGAAAAAATAATTTTTGAAAGGAATGATTAATTAATTATCCACCCACAATATGGGTTTACACTAAAAATGGATATACATATATAAATATATATACATATATATATATATATACATATATATATATATATATATATATATATATATATATATATATATATAAACAACCAAAGCTGTCCATTCTATTCAATAAGCTTTGTTTAGAATGGACGCAGCTTTGGTTGTTTCCTCACTCATTCAATAATCAATTAAGTTTGTATTATTAAAATTCAAAATCGTTAGAGTGCACACTTACGTTAATCAGTGAGGGAGACGACTTTGTGTGGATAAGATTATTGAGATACCTGGATTGATGCATCAGTCTTTACAGTTTTGATCTGCTGTCAGCATGCTGATATACATATAGCATCATCATCATCATCATTTAACGTCTATCTTCCATGCTAGCATGGATTAGTTAGATGGGTTTGTCCCATTTGAGGCAAGTTTGGTCGGGTGATCATGTCTCGCTTGTATAGGACGGTTTCTCGCTGGTTTTTTATGGCTGCATGCCCTTCCCAATGCCAACCACATTTACAGTGTGTGTGCTGGGTGCTTTTTGCCATGTATCCTACACGACTACTTTACAGTGTGGACTGGATGATTTGTGGTACCAACATAACTTTAATTTATATATATATAGTAAACAATAGAAATCTGTTTTCAGTGACAAACCATCCAGCACATGCCAGTGTGGAAAGTGGATGTAAAATGAGGATAGTTAAATGTTTTGAATTTAATACCTGTATGTATAACATTTCAATTCAAATTACTTTCACCAAGCTGACTTTGATATGTAAAATTGGGGATTTGCTGTGTATTCTAATTTTTTGAAAATAGAATGAGAAATTAAAGAAGAAATAGAGAGACAGAGGAGAGTGGGCAATGGCAGAAATGAAAACAAATTTCTTAGAGAAAAAACAGGTCTATTGAAGTCACCATCTCTTGGAAGACTGTTGATTCTGGCGTGTTTTGTTGTATGTACAAAACTGTGAGGATATGTGTGTGTATATAAGTTTATAAGTGTTTGTGTGCATGTGTGTCAGCTGTTGATCTATACTGAGCTGTGAGGGTAAGTGTAGAGGTGATATATATGTGTGTGTGAGTATGTATATATATATGTGTGTGAGAGTATGTATATATATATACATGTGTGTGTGTGTATATATATATATATATATGTGTGTGTATATATATATAATTTTCACTGTTTAACATTCATTTTTTCATGCTTGCATGGAAAAATGGGTCCTCCCCATCGAGAGACAAGTCTGACCAGGATTGGCCACACCGTACCTTGTTCTGATGGGACTGTAAATGTCATTGAAATTGACATCCACTATAAACCAACAGACAAACAATGCTAACTATTCACATTTAATACATATGATGTCAAATATTCCATTTAATTTAATGAGAAGAGTCTGCACAATTGTTTTAATTTATGAAACTTGGAATACTAGAGTCCAACAATTAAAACAAGTACTGCTTGAAAGACAGTAGTCATCAATGTTAATAGATAATGGAATAGAATATGCTAAAGCAATAGATATCCAAGAACTTCAAAGATAAAAAAACACTTCACATACACTCAATACCCTACCCCTCATCATAACACTCAGCCCCCAAAATACAGAGGTATACAAATTTATCCACCAGAGCATTCTACTATTAAGACAAGACCCTAGATGAAGAAAGCACTCCAAATACACAAAATAAAATAATCAAAATCTTTTAAAAAACTACTCACCAGTGCCAAATTGCCCACCATAAACCCAATACCAACATTTATAAAGTCTGGTCACCCTAATTGCAGGACTTGCATCAGCCTTATTTAAAACACATCGTATAAATTTAAATCAGGACAAATTTTTATCATAAAAAATAGTTTTACCCATTTTACAAAAAATGTTTATACATGCTTTGAAGTATAAAGGATGTAATGAAGACTACATAGGACAAGCAAAACATACTCTCAGAAACAGAATGACTATTCATTGCCAACAAATACAAGACCCCAGAACTAGACAGATTCCAGTGAGTGGGCACCTAGACTTATGAGCAAGTTCCAAGTTTTCCCACTTTATATTTATTCAAACAATACCACAGATCAAACACTAATAAATAAATAAAATATATTTATACAAAAATACTAACCACGACTGAATAAACTTTAACAAAGTACATTCATTAACAACTACTCATTCACACACACGCACACACACACACACAATTCTTGTTCATTTTGCTATTTGATATTTGGGCACAATGGTGACTTTTTTTTTTGCACATGCTGCTAATGCCCGGACATAATAGAGAACAAATTTCATGCCTACATCTATGCATTTAGCCACTTAACATTGAATATACAGAGCCTTGATTTTTTTTGGGAATACACAGATGTAATAGAGAACTAACAAAATTCTATGCCTAATTATGTAATCATCTTAAGCCATTCAAATTCTATCGTAACCCTTTAGCACTTAAACTGGCTGTATCCGGCCATAATTTTCTCACCTCATTCTGTTCTGACCGGCTGTAACCAGCCACTCATACTGATGTTAAGGTATTGTTCTCAAAGTAAATAATATCGAAATATCATAGATTCGATATTATGAGGTAATGCCTTTACCACAAAAATATGATAGTATATATAGAGTAATGTAAATGCTAACGGGTTAAACAGATAGCAATTTGAGCCATGTTCTCTCCATAAAACAAAAGAATTTTCAAACTCCAATCAATTATGAGAAATTCTGGCAAAGTTCCTCATCTTTCCTTGTCACTTTTGAAAATCATGACACTGGTAAAGTGAGTTATTGTAAATAAGTCTTCTTCAAAGCTCTGTGTATTTTCAGAGAATACATTTATTTACTGTTATAAATATATATCTTAAATGGGGGATTTTTATGAAGCATTAAAACATATTTACTTTTAATAAATGTAAATAAATGTCCATTTAGAATATTGAAGGGGTAATTGTATACAAAACCCAAATCCCCAAAGTTCCAAATACCAGAAATCTATTTTAGCAAAAAATAATTTTATAAAATCTTCTTAAAAACCATCTATTTTCATTTCAAAAATGGAAGCATATTCAAATGGATTTCTTTTTTGCTTAATGTAAATATATATTAATAAGGTTTATCAAAGGGTTAATCATGAATGTAAATAGTTTCATTAATACGTAATTCCAATACTTTCATTTGGGATTATGGTTTGTACCTTATGCAAGCATTTGTTGTTTACAAAAATATATAATTGATGTCAAAATCTTAGCTATAAGTTCATAGTTTATGTTGCATGTGTTGCAGAGCTAATTGAATACATAAAAAAATCAATGTGTTTTTACTTAAATAATATAGTAAGTGACTAGTGCGGCTATAAAAATTGAATCTAATAATGATAATTATCCTGACAGAGAGATTGTGGTGAGGAGTAGCAAAGGTGGGAGGTAATGTGTGAGAATCTCATGTGGAGGGAGTGGAGAAAGAAAGCAAGAGAATGATGGGAGGAACAGTAAAAGGAGGAGGAGGAGTAATTGAAGAAATATAATACTGGAGGGGTAATGCAAGCAACAGTAATGGTGGTTACATGTTCCATTATTATTGTTATGCACCATTCATTCTCTCTCTCCTCAACAAATGTATATGTGTGTTGTATTTAATATCAATGTTTACAAGAAAGTATTACACATGTTTTGCTATTGAGCTAATTAAGTTAATTTAGGCTCCAATGGCTACACCATCTTGAAAATAAGATTAAATGAGAACTGAAGTTATCATCTAATCCTATTTTTACTTAGTTTACATAAGATGACATACTTGAATGAAATACTTAACCACATAGCCATGCATATCATCATCATCATTTTACGTCCGCTTTTCCCTGCTTGCAAGGGTGGGACGGGTCCTATTTAGTATAGCATCTCTCCACTTGTCACGGTCCTTCGTAATCTCCTCCGTGAGCTTCAGCAATATGAAGTCTACTCTCCGCCCATGTTTTTCGTGGTCTTTCTCTATTGCGTCTTCCTTCTACTGGGATTTCTTGGCACTTCTTTACTCAGTGGTCATCCTCCATATATATATATACACATATGCATACATACATACATACATGACTTGGTCTGTGATGACCCATCCTACCCTTGCTAGCAGGGAAACTTATGTTAAATGATTATCTTCTCCTTGTATATGAGTTGATCTCAGGGTGTTGTCATTTATGTAATTGAGATCAGTGATCAGTTTCCAGAGCCCACAGTGAAGACATCGACAAACTTTGGCCCTAAAACTGATGATGATATATATCAATTGTAATGAATCTCTTACTATAAATATGTATATAAATATTTTAACTGTTCTGATGTAAATATAAATTGTTTCTACCTTTGGCACAAGGCCAGCTATTACCCCAGTGTATTACTAGTACTTTATTTTATCGACCCCGTAAGGATGAAAGGCAAAGTTAACCTCGGCGGGATTTGAACTCAGAATGGCAAGGGCCATAACTCTATGCGTCAAAGCATGGTGTCCGACCCTCTACTGATACTGCCAATCCACCACCCTAATATATAAATATAATAATGATAAGGATGTTATCACAAATAATGACCCACATTGTCTCAAATAAATGATAGATAGATGTTCCTTTATAATAACATGATGCTACAGTTAACATCCATTGGAGATCCATTTTGCCAATAAGTAGGAAAAGTAAAGCACCTGTGAATCCATAAGCTAGTAATCCAATGTTGTTATATCTTCTTTTAGTTAGGTCAAGAAATTTTAAGTTCACAATTTGTGTAATGTCCTTGGATTTTATCACTCTTGATTGTTTTACATTTGTTAGTGCATATCACTGGTGCTGCTTTCTCCCTTTTCCCCTGTAACTATTTTCATAAAATACCAGTAAAGTAATGGGGCCTGTATAATTGACTTTCCCATTCCCAACGAAACTATTAGCTTTGTGCCTAAATTAGAAATTATTATTAATATCTTAATATCCATTTATGTCATTCTGGCATGGATTGAACAGATCTGCATCACCAACAGTTTTTGTCAGATTTTTATGCAGCAGCATCTATAAATAAAGAAATTAATAGGATAAATATATAAAATATTTTAAGAAATATCAATCAAATTGCCATCTTCAGTGTAACATAATCACTGATTTAGTGACTAAGATATCATTCTAAGTGCAATACAATCACAGTAATAGGTCAGGTTCATTCATATAAATAACACAAAGCTGTAGAGCTTCTTCAACATTATTGTCTGTATATATCTATTAAGTAAAATTATCATTTCACTGATAGTGTCCAATTCCAGCCTCTAATCATACCTAGTATTTACTGAGCAGATCACTTACTCAAACTTCTCTACAATGTTTAAGTTGGTTGACTCAAAACTTAAAACCTTGTAATATAATAATTAATAGTATGTCTAGATTTATTGATTGTTCTTTGTAATTATAATCTTAGTTCTGAGGGGAAACGTTTTTCATTAATATTAAAAATAATATCAGTATACGATGATACTCTTTATGAGGGGCAGATATAGTGTAATGCTGTACTAAATAACCTATTGTAATTCTGTTTTGTTCCTCTGTGTTATAAGTTGAAACATTATCAGAATTTACTTAAATTCCATCACATTAGTTCTGTTAAAATAAACACCATGCATCTACTGGGACCAGTTCAGGTGGTAGTTATGTCCCACTCGAGTTGAAGAAATATGTGAAATCAATAATTTTATTTTTGTTTAGCAGTACTGCAACAAGTTGGTCGAAATCATAGAACATTAGACTAAATGTTTTACACTGTTTAGTTTTCCCCCCTATGTTCTAGCCCTAAATTGTATTGATATCAACTTTCATTTCATTTTTCCATGCTTGATAAAATAAGAACCAATAATATTCTGAAATTGATTCATTCACAATACTCCTCCCCAACAAAGATTGATCTTATTTGACCAAAACAGTAGAATTCTAGACTAGTTGCATTACTGTATATATTTTTTTTTAATGGTTTAACCAGATGAGGAAGGACATGAAATATTATCCTTTCCAGATTCTCAGAGGCCGGTAGGAATGTTTGCAACAGAATGGACACAACTAAAGGCATCCAAAAGCTAGGTGCAGATATTACCTCTTTTGGTGCCACACAGCCTGAAACTACCCCAGGTTCTATGATACAAAACTTTTTATTTTAAAGTGTCTATATTTATCAAAAAAATTTCCTTCATCAAAATTTTATATAAGAACCTTTAAGTTATGATCCAGGCACCATCTTAATAATTCTTTCTAATATTGGCACAAGCCCAGCAATTTAGGAGGAAAATCAATTACATCGACTCCAGTACTTGACTGGTACTTTATTTTATCGACTCCTAGACCTCTCTGTCTTACATTGCCACATCCACAATGTTAACAACAACTAATTTTCCACCTTGGTATGGTACATCCTCAGGCTTTAAAGAACTGATGTGCCCCCCTCAAGCTACATACTGCTGCACCCACATATCCACATACAAAACATACACACAAAACATATCCATACACACATACTATATCATCACCTATACAACACATACAACCATTTCATACATTCACAGTTTTCAAATGCTCCTACATAGTCCACATTCAATCCTATCCATCACATACATACACACTACTATTTTGATTCACTAACATTTTACTAACCTCTTCTATTCTGCCCTCTCTCACTCTCATCAGATTTCTGATTTCATACCATACCAGATGCTAATCAAATCACATACTTTTTCTTTTCTTTAAAAATATTATTTTTCTTTTTCTTTCCAGTTAAAGGACTACTGTCCAAGACATTGAATACACTCTCTTATTTCTTCCTTATAGCATAAAACTAATATCTTTAACACTGTATTTGTATTCCTCATCGTCAACATCATTGATTATATCTATTTTCATGCTTGCATAGTTTAAATGAGTTGTCACATTTTGAGGCTAGGAAGGTTTTCCTTTTGACATCGTTTTTATGGCTGAATGCCTTCTTAATGCCAACCACATCATAGCATGTGGAAATACCACTATCACCCGGCAAGGTGAGCTCCATGAATTTTATTGTGGCACAGGCCTCAAAATGTGACAACCAACTATGCAAGTTTGGAAATAGATATAAAAGGATGATGACAATGTGGATTTTTTTTCTCATGTTTTATCTGAGAGATATATTTATCATTTAGTTTTGACCTTTGAGGACTTGTGTCAATGTAATGTCATTAATTGAAAATGGGCAACATGTTGCAAAATCTAAATGCTATGTTTCTTTTTAAATCTGAGATTTTAAAGAAGTCAATATAGATTAATTCAACTAAACAAAAAATCTTTTTTTTCCTGTTCTTCATGTTTTATCTTTTTTTACTTATTTCATAATTTATCTGTAAACACTATATCAAAAGTCTTCCCCATGGATACATAAGTATCTCTATTGTTATGCTTCGTGTAGTCAAATCTAAATTATAATATTATAGGTTTTGTAAATACAGGAAAACTAATGCTAAAGAAAACATCAAAGAGCTCCTAAAAAACCCAATAAAAATGGTGCCCATTCATTTTTTTTATTTATATACGATTTCATAAATAATATATAACCAAAATCTCTCAGTTAATGTTTTCCAAATCTAGCTCAATTGCAGACTGCCCTGCCATGAACAGAGCACACACGGGACATACATATGCATGCACGCACGTGTAAAAAGTGCTTCATGTATCTGTTTTATAAAACTCTTTCGAAATAAACATACCCTAAAATAAGCAATGAGTTAAACAGAAATTGCATTATAAATAGTAGATCAGTTATAAAAAGAGACTTATGGAAAATCTAAACAAGCTGTGCCAGTGATGTTACATGTAACAATTCTAGAATTAATAAAAACACCTTTTACCTGACACAGATTTATATTTCAAAGCCCTCTAATGGGGATATTAAATGTATCAAATTAGTGGTGGTAGTTGGATGTAAAGAAAGGGACCTACCATCATTCCTTGTTTTGTTTTCATTCTTTAATTTTTTTCTTTTTGAGTATTTTTAATTTTTTTTAAAAATCTACTAATATATAATACGTTTGTGTATTTCTCCATCACAAGAGATGACTAAAAAAGTAAGGGGTGATGACAAACTGAGAAAGGAAGGGGTGGCAGCATTCAATATTTGCTACATCTGAGTGTGTGTATATGTATAGCGAATTGGTTACACACATTGACTGCTATGATTATGTGTGTGTGTGTATATGTGTTTGTGTAAATTTTATTTATAATATTTATGTGATGTATATGTGTTTGTGTGTGTTTATTTATAAAGTTACATAGACAATAGAATTACAAACACACACGAATCTACACATACATTTATATATACAGACACGTAGAAAAAATAATTATTATATACAAACACATCTATGTGATGATTGAGGAAGGAGGGGTGAGAAACTATAGAAGTCCAGCACTCTAAGATTTGTCACAGCTGTTTGTTTGTATGTTTGTATCACTTGTGTGAGTGAGTGTGAAGGAACCAACCAACAAACAAACAAACATCTCTTTTTTTATATTATGTATACATATTACAATTAGCCATCATTTTTTACGGCACGGGGCGAGCTAGTTTATATTATAATAACACCAGCCTTTGTCTGCCTGTCACACAGACACCAACTAATGTAACTAAATCCTTTTCCATTGGTTTCATTGATACCAGATGTGAAAATTGTATATGCTAACAATGCTCTTTCTTTCTTCCTTTCTCTCTCTTTCTCTCTTCCCATTTCTCCTACTTGTAGTTAATAGCTTCTGTTACCTAGGCGATCAAATTTGCAGTGGAGGAGAGTGCGCCTGATGCATTGTAGCCAGAATAAGAATGGGATGGAAAAAGTTCAGAGAACTACTCCCATCTGCTGGTAACAGAAGGATTCTATCTCTGAGAAAAGAGTAGATTATATGGTGAATATGTATGAAAAGCAATGTTGCATGGTAATGAAACATGTAGAGGATGTAAAAGGGTTAGAAAGAAATGATGCTATTATGCTCTGCTGGATGTGTAACATTAGTGTGAATGAACAACTAAGCACGGCTGATGCATATGGGTGATGATTGATAAGTGAAGAAGTTTTGGGAGTTCTAAGTAAAAGGAAGGTGTAGAAGAGGAAGACCAAGGAAAACCTGTGCAAAAGTGGTGAGAGCTGATCTCAGAGAAGGTGACGACGGAATGCACAAGTGAAGAAAAACTGTGCTGGAGAAGATCTGTCCACTTTATGCAAGCATAGAAAAAATTGAGTTGTATAGGTTTTCTCCAGCATAGAAACTCATCACTTGTGTCTTCTACTTCCTGAGGATCATCTTTCATCATTTCTTCCAACACTTCCTTTGGTCTTCCTATTTTCCACTTGAATCAATTAGCATTTCTTTACCCCATTCACATCTTCTATATGCATCATGTATCCATACCAGCTTAATCTTCTCTCTTGACCATCATCTCTGATTAGTCTTATAGAATTGTTTTCTCAGCTCATCTGTCCTCCATTGTTCTAGCAGTACACACCAATGCTTATCTGTAACCCAGTAATGGAAGTGTGTTTGGGGAACTAGGCAAACACTAAGAATCTATCCAAGGTTTATACCTAGGGGTCCACAAAGAATGAACAAAGTGAACACAAACAGCCGGGGGCACCAAGACACTGTAAGTCCCCCTTTTAAACATGATCAATTTTGGAAATGTTTTAAGACTATGTAACCTACACTGTGTATGAAAATTAATTGGGTGCACACCCATACATGCCCACAAACACATTCATACCCAGACGCATGTATGTGTGTATCAATATTTCATTCCATTCAAATAAATATAGGTACAAACAATATATATTTTGGTGAAATTTACACCTAGCTATATGTGCTATATATATATATATATAATGATGTAATGATATCTATAGATATAACTACCTTCTGAATTTCTAACATGTCTCATTAAATAACAAATGTAGCACTAAATATTTTACATGCTGTTTTACATTACAGGTTATATAATGGTATATAAACTTCATTTTTTTCTGTCACCTTTTTTTTTTCTTTTTGTGTGCTATTTTTAAGCACATCTGCTACTAAGAAACTGTGTCTTCTCATATTCTTCATGGCTGAATATTTTAATAGAGGAAGTTCCATCAACTTAAAAGTATGTTTGAAGTCACACACATTATAAAAATTTATATATAAATTCATGCTACTGAAGCTTTTTTTCACATTCTGTTGTTGACATCAGGATTGTGCTTTCAACTATTAGCAATTGCTGAAGATAGCAAAAAAAAAAAAGTTGTTGGTAGACTCTTTAAGCTTCATCATTTACATGAACAGGATTGACATGCACAGCCAGGTTGGAAGTAGTATCATGACAGGCAGGGGTAAAATTAGTTGGCTGGAATTTGCAGATGACATGGTGTTACTTAACTCAACAGGTCATCTGTAACTTGCATGTGATTGATTTGATGCCAAGTGCTGCATGACTGGAATGAAAATTAGTGCTGAAAAATGTGAGACACTCATCCTCTCAAGAAAGCTTCAGTGTACTCTACATGTAAATAGAGTTCCGCTGAAGCAGGTAAAGAAGTTCAAGTATCTTGGGGCCATGTTCACAAGGGATGGAAGGAAAGTCTGAATTAACTGTAAGAATTGCAGGAGCTGGTGCAGTAATGCTCCAGTTTCAGCATTCAGTAATCAGAAGGGAGTTAGGCATAAAAGCCAAACTCACTATCTTCAATTCGGTATTCATGCCAACCCTTACCTATCTTGGGTATTGATTGAAAGAATATGATCGCAAATACAAGTGGCTGAAATGGGCTTCCTCCGAAGGGTGTTTAGAGTAATGTTACTCAATGGAGTGCATAGCTTGGAGATCAGTGATTCACTCCAGATAGAAGTGCTACTTTTCTGAGTTGAGAGATAACAGTTCCAATACTTTGGGTATATGGTTAGAATGTCTCAGGAAAGAATTGCTGGACAGATTTTATGGGCAAAACCAACTGGCAATATTATAAGATTACAATATTGCTTTTATAGTTTGATAAAAAAAAGCATCCCACTCCATTCTGAAAATATAACTAATTTTCAACAATTTTCAGTAGAGGACATCAACATAGGCAATCAATTTTAATTCTTTGGAGACCTATGGTATAAGGATTACAATTTAGCCCAAATTATCTTAAAAGTATGCAAACCTGCCACTTCATTTAAAGTAGCACCAACACTAAGTTTACCCCTGTGACTTGCATAGTGCCAAACAGTTGTACTGGAAAACACACCAAGAAATAATTTTGCAACTCCTGATTTTTACTCCATTTTCTTTTAGGTACTGCATAGAAAAACCCCACTAATTTTTAACCAGAGGCCCTTCATATATAGATTTTACATTTCCATGATGTTTTAAATATTTTAAATCAAAACAGAATAATGCAGTGTGGCAAAATTCACCAAAAGCTGCTCTCATGAAAACTATTAAAATATTTTTTTTTTTTGTCGTTTTGGAAGCCTCAACAATGCAGATGGGTAACAGAATCCGGTGGTGAAGAGAGAGATGTAAGGGAATGTAGAATGAGATGTATAGTGTGTAGAGGAACGTAGGAAAGAGCGTAAAAAATAAAAATAATAACACGAGATAGTTACCTTGGGAGAGATTTATTTGTCCCTATATTTCGGATTCGCATCCATCAACTGGGGGGTTTTCCGGGGGGGAAAAGTTATCTGTCGTGACTAAGTCACAAACAGCGGACAGCAGAGGACACGTACCGTTCCTCTCTGACAGATAACTCCCCCCCCCCCCCAGTTGATGGATGCGAATCCGAAATATAGGGACAAATAAATCTCTCCCAAGGTAACTCTATCTCGTGTTATTATTTTTATTTTTTACGCTCTTTCCTACGTTCCTCTACACACTATACATCTCATTCTACATTCCCTTACATCTCTCTCTTCACCACCGGATTCTGTTACCCGGAGATTTACCCATCTGCATTGTTGAGGCTTCCAAAACGCCCCCAAAAAGTAAATCTTATTATTCCACAATGCTTCAAGCAAACTTCAATACTCTCTTACTAGTAAAATAATTTTGCTATAAATTAAATAACCATAATAGACGTTTTAGATCAGGCAAGGAACAACCTTTTTCGAGCAGTGGGCCATATAGGATGTGACTCATGATAATGTGGGCCACACTATTAAAAATTCAAGGAAATTTTGAAATTAGGCATGCCATTCAGAAAACTAAATGGGTTGCATGTGCTTTGTGAGCCACAGTTTGCCCATGTTTGAAAATTATATTCTTCACCAATTTTTTTGCATTTTTTTAATATAGTGTGCAATAAATAGCTACACTTGACTTACAAGTAAGCCATTTCCTTGTAGTTCAATATTATAAGAAATATCTGTGTATGGCTTCCTTTTGTGCACTATATTATATACAAATATAAAAACTCAACCTAATTTTTCATTTATATTTTTAACAATTAGCTAGAAATACTCTTTTTTTAGTATATTTCTTCTGGCCAGCAGATCATATTTTTCAAATTTTTTTTTAATGTCATCACTTGCACATGCTACACCAGGTGAAACAATAATATGAGTGAGATCATTGTAATTTAGTCTTATATATATACCCAGCTGTCTGTATATGTTTTACAATGTACTTCATAAATCATGTGTGTTCTGTCTTTCTCTAAATCCAGCAGACATATACAATAATTTTTATCACAATATTGAAATTAGCAACAGATTGCAAGCAGGGAAAAGCGGATGTAAAATGATGATGATGATGTATATATATATGTAAAAAGTAAACAGAAATAACAACACAATTGGTACGGCATATGGAACGAATATATTAGGTTAACGCTTGAAATAGCAAGGAGAGGGTCTTAATGTTTCGGACGCTAGTCCTTCATCAGAAGAAATGAGAAATTAGATAGATTGAAGGGATGGGCAGGGTGGAATTGGTAAATATGTCTTTAGATAAAAATAGCAGGTCCATTCATGTTGCCATCTATATAATTAATTAAGAGATGAAGCTAGTCAAATAACTTTTGTCATTTCATCACTCACTCAATGACCAATTAAGTTTGTATTATTAAAATTCACACCCAGTTGGCCAGAGTGCACACATACATTAATCAGTTTTTGAGGTTCCAATCTGCTGGAAATGTTCCGAAACGAACTGCCATGTGCAGAATATTAGGTAATGATAGTACACATTATGTAATTTGGTAGTATTTTGTGCTGTTAAAGGTGTGGCAGTGCTTATACCAGAAGTCCTTAAAGGTGGTCAATGTTGCCCAACATAGTTATATGGTGAGTTGAAGTAAGGTTCCTGCAGTTGCATTGCCTGCTTCATACTTTAGCAGCTGTGGTGGGTTGGCCTCTGTTGTGGCTGTATTGCTTGGCCCCAGACTCATGTTTATATTCAACCCAATGCTTCAGTTTTCTTGTCACAGCATTGTTACTGTGTCTATATGTATCAAGGTATAGTCTGGTCCAGGTTAATATCGTTTTGTTATGTCTATGGTTGCTTAGCCCCTTTAGCATTTAATCCGGCTGATCCGACCAGAATTCTCTCACCTCTTTCTGTTGAAACCAGCTGTAACTGGTCACTCATACTGATGTTAGGGTATTGTTCTCGAAATAAATATCAAAATCTCATAGATTCAATATTATGTGAGATAATGGTGTGAGGTAAAGCCTTTATCACAAAAATACAATAGTAAATACATACATATGTATGTATAGATATTTATGTGTGTATGTATATATATATATATGTATAGATATTTATGTGTGTATGTATATATATATATATATGTATAGATATTTATGTGTGTATGTATATATAAATATTTATATACATATATGTGTGTGTGTGTGTGTGTTTGTATGTATATATATGTAGAAATTTATATAAATACATATATACATATATATGTGTGTATATAAAACACACATACTTATAATACATAGGTAATTTTTAACAGATTTATTTAAGTACATTCTATTATATAACTAACGTTTATGGTTAGCTATGTCTCTGATTACCTGCTTACCCATCAACTCAAGTACATACATACATACATACATTACTATCAAATAGTTTATAAAAAATTGGGAAAAGACCCTTAGAGACAGAAAAATGTTGCAGCAGCCACTACGGAGAATTGAACTGACTTTAATCACAGTTATTTTATGCGCCTGAGCTTCTTATGTCTTCTTATAAATTTATTTCCTTGGTGCTTAGCAAGTTAAAATATTTGAGCTTCACATATGACATTTCTTTATATTTTCAAAAGCTGTTTGATTCAGCTCCTTAATTTAGATAAAAAATTAGGAGTTTAATTTGTAGCGACCCTTAGGGTAAAAAAAGAGAATTAATTAGAGTTACTTCCCGTAGGCATTATAAATAGACGAGACTTGTGTTTCTCACTCTCTTATTCGCTGCCAGCCTTGTTCTGACGAGCAGCTCTTTATACTCTTGCGACTACTTCGGAACTGAACACTATATGTACAGAGCATATCACCTCTATCTTGCATGCCCGGATTACTTTATCTTTATTTCTCAAGTGGTTGGTTACCAGCAGTATCTTCCGGAGAAGATTAAACCAATAAACCAATTCACTAAAAATTCTTTGTAGTGGCCACTGATGACATTTTTTCATCTCTAAGGGTCTTTACCAGATTTTTATAAGCTATCTTATAGCAAATGACTGTAATTGTAGTTATTTTTTGCGCCTGAGCTTCCTACATCTTCTTGAAGTGATCATTGTGGTGATAGCATCATTAGCCAGGCCGCCTCTATATTAAGAATTCTTTGTATTTTACTGTGTTCCAGTAAGGATTACTTAACTAAATATTTTATGTTCATGTCATCTGATGATGTAAGCCAACCACAGATATATGTATTATGTAATTATGTAACAATAAATGAAGTTATTGGAATATGGCTATATTCCAATAACTCATATTTTCTCATATTTTCATTGTGATATATATAATTATATGTGTGTGTATATATACATGTAAATGTATGTATGCATGTATAATGAAAATTTGTCTCAGTCTTGAAATAATGTTATCTTTTCTCAATGAACCATCACTAAATTTGACAGAGATTATGATCTATCTCAGAATATTCTGTGATCAAGGGAAAAAATTCCTTACTGTAATTGGCCCCAAGCATAAACAGAGAGAATATCAGGAAGGACATGGAAAAAGACTGACAGTGGTATTGGAACACTTGAAGACGTTTGTTCTTAAATAGAAATTTCATTACCTGAAGTGACAAAACCAAATTATTCTTTGTTCTAAATTAGAATATTATCATCTTTTCCCTTCAATTTCTCTTTAAACTTTCTCTTTCTCTCTCTTTCTTTTCAACTCTTTGGTTTTTCTCACTTTCCAGTTCTATTCCTCTTTCTCACAGACACCTACACACGTTTATCTCTCACATATCTAAGAAGTTTGTTTGAATGTGTCGACATATGATTCATTATTCCACCCACTAAGAGGAATTTTCTCTCCTATGGGCTTTCATACAATTTCCTTTTGCTACATTTCATTCATAAGGTTTTGGTCAACCAGAATACAAGATGCTGAGCAGTGAGATACAATCCCAAACCATGTACTTGCAAAGCAAACTTCTTAACCCCTAAGCTATATCTGCTATAAATAGCAGCCAAATTTCCTCAAACCTATCTTCTGTCTTAAAAAACAAAGTACACATTAGATAATGTGTACAACAATGTACATAATGTGTATACAGTATACTTTAAAAAATGGAATGGTCATGAGTCGAATGCTTTTCATCATGAGTCAACCAGGGCTGATCTGGGTCTAACAAGACTAATGTAAGAATAGCTATAGCATTATATAGTCAATACAATATATATCTATGAGTTCTATATGCATATTTTATATGTGTTCTATAAATACCCATATCTGTATATCGGCACATGTATATATATTGCTCACCCACTCTATACCTCAGTTACACCTTTCACATCCAGCTTATTGAAGGCCAGTGACAAAAATGCACAACCCACCCTATAAGGAAGTCGTGCTTGTGTCATACCAAAAAGCACTCAGTCCACTCTGTAAGGTGATCATACTGGTGCCACAACAAAAAGCACCTGGTGCACCCTATAAGGAGATCATGCTGGTAGCATAACAAAAAAGCATTCAGTACACCCTATAAATTCGTCATACTGGTGCCATGACAAAAAGCACCTAGTCACCCTGTAAAGTGGTCATACTGGTGCCATGACAAAAATACTCCCTATTCCACCCTTTAAGGTGGTTGGCATTAGGAATGGCAACCAACCAAAGAAAACTTAGCTAAAAACATCTGTGTGAGCTCAATGTGTTCAACTGACTTAGCTCGACTCACAACATGACAAGTTATCTAACACATGCAAGCATGAAAGATGGATGTTAAACAGGGATTATGAAGATGATATATCATCATCATCGTTTAACGTCCATCTTCCACGCTAGCATGGGTTAGATGGTTTTGTTCCATTTGATGCGGAAGTGGTCGGGAGGCCGTGTCTTGCTCACACAGAAGTGTCTCTGGCAGGTTTTTTTTTACAGCTGGATGCCCGTCCTAACACCAACTACATTTACAGTGTAGACTTGGAGCCTTTTAGATATGCATATATATATATATATATGCATATGTATATATATAAAGCCAGAATCAGTTCCCGTCCCACCCTTGCAAGCAGGGAAAAGCGGACGTAAAATGATGATGATATATATATATAAAGTCCTAGTAAATAGAAATGAAAACAAGGCCCAGAGTCCCTCAGTGTATAGAAAAAGGGTGGATAGAAAATCCAACCTCTATCTCAAATGCAAACTATGGGTATACAATAGATGTAGTAGGATCTCAGGTAGGTTAATTAAGAATGTATGTTTTTCATGTAGCCATTGCACAGGTGCAGTAACCAACAAACACTCACAGGAAACAAGTGCTCTCAAATTCTTGCAAGGTTCTGTAGAAGCAGTTGAAAAAATTAGCAGTGGAGTTA
>CAXHJY010000941.1:55000-57500 GCA_964016885.1 Eledone cirrhosa
AGGGGAGCACTCTAGTCAGTTAGATTTTATCCTCATCAGAGGACGTGACAGATGGACGGTCGTAAACACAAAAGCCTTCCCTAGTGAGGAATGTACATCCCAACATAGCTTAGTTGTCAGCGACCTCACGGTCAGAACTAGACGAGCCCTGAAACAGAGGCCAACCTGGAGAAGAAAGATCTGGAAGCTGAAAGTCCCCTCAACCAGTAACAGATTTAAAGATATTTCACTCAACGCCTACGACAGTAAAGAAGAACAGATAGAGACATTTAACGTAGAAGAGAACTGGGAGTTCCTAAAAAATAACTTACTAGAGGCGACGGATGAGGTTTGTGGCTGGAGTAAGACCTCAAGCAGGAGGAGAGTGACTTGGTGGTGGAACAATAAGGTAGATGAAGCAGTCAAGGCCAAGAGACAGGCATGGAAAGAATGGAAGAACGGGGGGAGCAGGGTACATTACATAGAGACCAAGAGGGAAGCTAGGCGACAAGTATACTTAGCTAGGAGGGAAGCAGAGGATAGAAAATTCAAGCATGTTTTACAACGTGAGGACCAGAAACAGGAGGTATTCAAGATTGCGAGGCAGTGTGTCAGAGATAGTTGTGATGTCATTGGAGAGAAGTGTATCCGGAATGATAAAGGTGAGCTTGCCCTCACAAGTGCTGAGAAGAAAGATGCATGGAAGAGTCATTATGATAGATTACTAAATGAGGAGAATGCATGGGAAGAAGAGACCCTACCCCACGTAGACCCTATAGAGGGACCAGCAGTACAAGTCAGCGGCAGCGTAGTAAGTAAGGCAATCAGAGATATGAAGATAGGGAAGGCAACCGGTCCATCGGGTATAGCTGCCGAGATGCTGAAGGCATCTGGGTCTGTAGGTCACACTATAACCACACGTATCGTTAACCAGGTAATACTAGAGGGGGCCATACCAAAAGATTGGTGCAGTAGCATCATTGTCAACTGCTACAAAGGTAAAGGCGATGCACTAGATAGAGGAAACTATAGAGGTATAAAGTTGATGGACCAGGTCATGAAAGTAACAGAAAGAGTTATAGCACAGCTGATTAGGGACCGGGTGAATATAGACGAGATGCAATTTGGGTTTGTACCAGGGAAAGGCACCACTGATGCGCTCTTCCTTGTGAGGCAATTACAGGAAAAGTACCTAGCTAAAAGTAAGCCACTCTACTTGGCATTTGTCGACCTTGAGAAAGCCTTTGACAGAGTTCCACGTGCAGTAATCTGGTGGGCTCTTAGAAAACTAGGAGTAGATGAATGGCTTGTGAAAGCGGTACAAGCCATGTATAGGGGAGCAGTCAGCAAAGTTAGGATTGGCAATGAGTATAGCGAGGAATTTAGCGTACAGGTTGGGGTCCACCAGGGCTCTGTTCTTAGCCCTCTCCTGTTCATCATAGTCCTGCAGGCGATAACGGAGGAGTTTAAGACCGGATGCCCATGGGAACTCCTGTATGCTGATGACCTCGCACTCATAGCTGAATCTATGGTAGAACTAGAGAATAAATTCCAAACCTGGAAGCAGGGACTAGAGAGAAAGGGCCTCAAAGTCAACATGACAAAGACTAAGGTCCTTATAAGTAGACGAGAAAACAGAACCCAGATCCCCTCAGGGAAATGGCCTTGCTCAGTATGTAGGAAAGGTGTAGGTAGGAACTCCATTCTCTGCCCCAAATGCAAACAATGGGTACACAAGAGATGTAGCGGGATCTCAGGAAGCTTAATTAAGAATGTAGGATTCACATGCAGCAGCTGTGCTGAAACAGCAAGCAAACAGCCACAGGAAACAAGTACCACCAATCTCTGGGAGGGCCCTGTAGAAACAGTAGACAGCTTCTGCTACCTAGGTGACCGAATTAGCAACGGAGGTGGGTGCTCAGAAAGTACAATAACTAGGGTAAGAACGGGATGGAAGAAGTTTAGGGAACTACTACCACTGCTAGCTGCAAAAGGCTTCTCCCTCAGAATGAAAGGCAGACTGTATGATGCGTGTATCCGAACAGCGATGTTGCATGGTAGTGAGACCTGGGCGCTGAAGGTGGAAGACTTACGTAGATTAGAGAGAAACGAAGCCTGCATGCTCCGATGGATGTGTAACAGTAATATACGTGAACGACAAAGCATAAATGAATTGAGAGAGAGACTGAGCATAAGAGGAATCAAATGCTGCGTGCAGGAGAGGCGGTTACGCTGGTATGGACATGTGATGCGTATGAAGGATGACAGCTGCATAAAAAGGTGCAGAGCACTAGAAGTTGATGGAAACCGCGGAGTGGGGAGACCCAAGATGACTTGGGATGAGGTGATAAAAGCCGACCTTACCCAACTACACCTCTCAAAGTCAATGACACACGACCGTGACTTCTGGCGTCACGCAGTAATACAGGGTACCCGACCTCCCATGGGTACATGCTGAAGCATATAAACAATATGCCCCCCCCCCCCCACCGCAAGGTGGTCGTGGAGGTGCCACGGCAAA
>CAXHJY010000941.1:87500-190000 GCA_964016885.1 Eledone cirrhosa
GTAAATAAATAAACAAATATAAACGTAAATAAATAAACAAATATAAATGCACACAGACACCCGGATGTAACACATGCGCAAACTAAGCACACATCACACACAAAAACAAGATGGCGTAGGACAGAACAAAGGAGAGGCACAAAAACAAAGAAAATAATCCCCAGTCACTGAAGAGGTCACAGAATGTGTGACGAAAGAACTTTGACAATATATGAACAATCGTCTGGTTGTGGAACCAACCAGCCAACCGGAAATTTATAAATTCCTAAATTTATAAATTTAATTTATAATAAATTGAAGTGAAAGCAACTGGTGCGTGTGTTTCTTATTGGCAACATGACCCTCCCAAAGCATAACAATATATATATATGTATAAATAACACACACACACACACACACACATACACACACACTCACACTCATACTCTCTCTCTCTGTGGTTTATTCAATAATTTGAATAACATTGTGGGTTACTGGAGGGGAGGTGAGTCTGTCTGGTCACAGCACATCGTGCTGTTTTAGCCATAAGATAACGCCATCCCAATGGCTGGGTGGGCAGGCCGGTACTCATTTCTACAGCTGAGTAAACTGGAGCAACGTGAAATAAAGTGTCTTACTCAAGGAAACAACACATCACCCGGTCCGAGAATTGAACTCACAACCTTTCGATTGCAAGCCTAATGCTCTAACCACCAAGCCATGCGCCGTCACGATATTTTATTTATATATATATATATCATTTCATCATCATCATTTCATTTTACGTCCGCTTTTCCCTGCTTGCAAGGGTGGGACGGGAACTGATTCTGGCTTGATTTCTACAGCTGGATGCCCTTCCTAACACCAACCTCATTTACCGTGAGTGCTGGGTGCTTTTTTGCCGTGGCACCTCCACGACCACTCTACAGTGGAATGATATGGACCCCAGTCATATGATCTCATTTCTACCACCCATACTTTGCATTTGGGACATAAAATGGAGTTTCTACCTACGCCTTTCCTACACACTGAGCATGGCCATTTCCCAGAAGGGACCGCCGCCTTATTTTCTTTCCTACAAACTAGAACTTTAGTCTTAGATAGGTTAATTTTAAGTCCTTTTGATTCTAGGCCGTGCTTCCATGTTTGGAATTTCTTCTCTAGCTCGGCCATTGATTCAGCTATGAGTGTCAGGTCGTCTGCGTATAGGAGTTCCCATGGGCAGCCGGTCTTGAACTCCTCTGTTATAGCCTGAAGGGCAATAATAAATAGTAGGGGGCTGAGAACAGAGCCCTGATGGACGCCAACTTTTACGCTAAACTCTTCACTATATTCGTTGTTAATTCTAACCTTGCTGACTGTTTCTTTATACATGGCTTGTATAGCTCTCACAAGCCATTCGTCAACCCCTAGTTTTCTAAGAGCCCACCAGATAATGGAACGGGGGACTCTGTCGAAGGCTTTCTCCTAGTCGACAAAAGCTAAGTAGAGGGGTTTACCTTTAGCTAGGTACTTCTCCTGTAGTTGTCGTACAATGAAAAGAGCGTCTGTGGTACTTTTGCCTGACACAAACCCGAACTGCATTTCATCTAGGTCAATTCTCTCTCTGATTAGTTGCGCTATTACTTTTTCCGTGACCTTCATGACCTGGTCGATTAATTTAATGCCTCTATAGTTACTCCTATCAAGGGCATCTCATTTACCCTTATAACAGTTAACGATGATGCTGCTATGCCAGTCCTTCGGAACAACCCCATTCTGTACGACTTGGTTAACTATGCGGGTGACCATGGTGTGTCCCACCGTGCCAGATGCCTTCAGCATCTCAGCAACTATTTCCGAAGGCCCAGCCGCCTTACCCGTCTTCATATCCTTGATTGCCTTACTTATTATACTCCCCTCGACTAACACTGCTGGTCCCTCTATTGGGTCGATGTGGGGGAGACTGTCTTTCTCCCATTTATTCTCCTCATTTAGTAGCCTTTCATAGTGACACTTCCAAGCTACCTTCTTATCAGCGTCGGTGATGGCAAGTACGCCGTCATCATTAAGTACACACTTCTCCCCGACAATATCACGGTTTTCCTTGACGCATTGCCTAGCAATCCTGAACACCTCACGTTTTTGGTCCACGCGTTGTAGAATATGCTTGAACTTTCTTTCCTCTGCTTCCCTTCTTGCGAAGTACACTTGTCTCCTAGCTTCCCTCCTGGCCACTTGATAGTCTTCTCTACTTCCCCCATCCCGCCATACTTTCCAAGCCTTCTTTTTGGCCTTAATTGACCCCTCCACCTTACTGTTCCACCACCATGTTACTCTCCTCCTGCCTACAGGCCTGCTCCAGCCACAGACTTCGTCTGTCGCCATCAGTAGGTTTGCTTTCAGAAATTCCCACTGTCCCTCTATATTGTCCGACTCTAAATGCTCTTCCTTTCTGTCGAAAGCATCAAGTAATATGCTTTGAAATTTATTTCTGGCTGTGGGGTCCTTTAGCTTCCATATTTTTCTCCTGAGGATAGTCCTCTTCTGCTGTCGAGTACGTCTCGTCCTGACTATGAGGTCGCTAATTATCAGTCTATGTTGGGAGGTGCATTCTTCATGGGGGAGGGATTTAGTGTTTACAACAGACACTCTGTCGCGTCTTCTGGTAAGGATATAATCTACCTGGCTTGTGTGTTCCCCGGATCTATAGGTGATCAGGTGATTGTCACGTTTTTTGAAGTTAGTGTTACAGATAGTTAGGTTATTTGCGTCACAGAATTCCAGGATTCTGGAGCCTTCTTCATTTCTAGTACCAAACCCATTGCCTCCATGGATTTCGTCGTAGCCGTCACAATGTTGTCCAACGTGACCATTTAGGTCGCCTGCAATAATTATATAGTCACTGTCGGTTATTTGGGAGGTAGTGAGCATCAGTGTCTCATAGAATCTGTCTTTTATAGTGCCGTGCAGTCCGGATTGGGGTGCGTACGCAGATATTACTGTCACCATAGTTCTATTGAGGGCAAGTCGTATTTTAATTATTCTGTCGTTCACTCTATTTACGTCTATTATCTTATCTGCCCACTTTTCTGCTACCATGATTCCTACTCCACCCAGCCCATCGCCGTTTCCCACCCAGAAAAGCTTATAACATCGTTTTTTACCCTCAATGAATCTAGCAGACCCACCCCTCCACCTGGTCTCTTGAATACAACAAACATCGACCTCCTTACGTTCAAGCATTTCTACAACCTCGTTAGCGCGACCCTTTAGGGTGCCTACATTTATGGTACCAACTCTGAAGTTTTGGATTGCGTTTGGAGGGTGGGGGCGGTGGGGGGCGGGGGGAGATGGGGTTATGTTAGCCATCCGCGGACGAAACAAAGAGGAGTGCTCGCATTCTCGTCCACGAGGTGAATTTGTCTTTATCTTTGGCATTTTCGCTGAGCGTCCAGATTTTTCTCTCTCTTCCACTCTCCAGGATTCCATAATCCATCCATCCATCCATCATATATCGAAAGGCAACCGGGCAAGCGATAGTATAGGCCTCTGGCTTATGATTGGTCCGCGTAATAACAATGTTGGTGCGTGGGAGCGTGTGGGAGGGGTGTTGGGTAGCTAGCTGGAAGGTTAGGATTGTATGAGATCTCCGTGTTTAACAAGCGATTAACAAAAAACAAAAATACAAGATTTGTTCTGTTCAATACGACAAAAACTCCCGTATTTAACATAAATAACAAAAAATACAGATTTGCTTTAGGAAAACGTTTGCTACATTTAGGATTTTGCAAGATTGGATGTTTGGACTAGGTACGAAAATATATATATATATATATCATTATCATCATCATTTAGCATCTATTTTCTATGCTTGCATGGGTCAGACTGGTTGCCCACATTATGAGACAAGTCTGGCCACACCATACCTTGTTCAAATAAAACTGCATTTTGGTTGAGTACCCTTCTTAACACCAACCACGTATTACACACACAATTCAAATGGTTTTCTGAAGGGAAATGGAAGGGAACCACAATTGAATCATCATCATCATCATTGTTTTTACGTCTATTCTTTCGCACTTGCATGGGTCAGATGGGAGTTAAATAAGGTACTCAAATACATTAGTAGAGAAAGTACATATATTTTTTCATATAGAAATTACTTCAATAGGACTAGAATTGATTCATTCATTTTAAATCATCAGGAATGTATATATATATGTGTATCTCTGTGTATGAAATGCAGTGCGTCTAAAAGCTTCAGCTAATTGAAATTATTCTTGCAGTTTAGAGACAAGATCTCCTTTGTCTAAAAACATCAAGCGAGGAAGTTACCTCTAATAGGATGAGTTTTTTCATGTTATCGAGAATAATAGATTTTTGCCTCTAGATATATACAAGGAATTCTAAACATGATAAAATATAAAGGTTGTCCAGCATTTCACATCACAGGGAAATAATCCTCTGAATTTATGTCCTCAACTGAAATAATCAACGAATGACAAAAAGAAATAAAAAATGAAGAGAAAAAAAGGAGAGCAGTTTTTTAGTTTATTATCTCCCCCAAACAAAATACTCTCTCTGTACACACACACACACACCACACACACACATTGATTTGTTATTTGTGTACTGTTACTCTGTGATAAAAATCTTTCTGCTTGACTAATAAAATTCTTCTGAGTGGTGGAACAATAGTGGCCATATTTCTAACAAAACAATTCCAAGATAATACTTATCAAAAAACAAATGATTTTCCTATATATTTCTTAATCTGAGAAACCTTTGATAGTCTACACTCAGAAATTTAGGTATAAATTGATAGAATTGTACATATACACACATGCATGTATATTTTCTGGTAGTTTGTTAAAGTTATCTGACAAATTTGACTCGGTAGTGAGCAATCCCACCTTTATGTATGAAATTACATTGACTAAGGGGTGTTTTCTTTGTGTAACTCTACTATTTATTACTAGTGTAACACATTACATACGCCTTCTTTGATTAAATTGCTCTTTATTTACCAATATAAAAAGTCTCTCTTTTTCCTTTTCTTGCTGATAAATGCTCCGCTACTAGGCCCTCATTTTTATCTCTTCTTTATCTCAACACATGACTTTGAAAGAGACATAACATGTTTATCTGCTCTTTTCTACACTTACTTTTTTGACAATAGTTTATTTATATTTCCTTCCTTCAATGTGTGAATGGAATAGTTGTCATCATCAACATTATCACCATCATCATCATTATTATCATTAGCATCAGTTACCGTATAAGCAAGACAAGGTCAGCCAACTGGACACTGCCCACAACAGGACAACCTGTCTAACCCATGTTAGCGTCGAAGAACGGACATAAAACGGTGATGATGATGATAATGACCACTATCATCATCATTCTCATCATCATGATCATTTTTCCTCTTCCTCCTCACCATCATCATCATCACTATCGTTTTACATTCATTTTCCATGCTAGCATTGATTGAGTGTAACATTTTTAGGCAGTGTTCTATTGTCTTTCATGATGACAACCCTCACTAGTTTTTTTTTTTTTAAGTGAAGTACTAATTTTTGCATGCATGTCAAACTCCTGAGTTGTAGGACATTTGTGATTGCTGGAAGATGGATGTTAAATAGTGCTGCTGATGATGATGATGGTTATATATATATATATGTATATATCTATATATAATGTTAATAAATATGAAGACACTGTTCTGCTTTTCCATACTTTGATTAATTGAATAATTACCATCATGTACTTTTCAGAGGTATTTGACTATTGTTACATAAGAATAACTCAAGTCGAGCACATCCTCATTAAAACGCACTTTCCAAAGTTGATGGCATGAAGACTGAAGGACGTAGGTTGTTATTCTTACGTAACAATTGTTTGACATCTCTGAAATGTACATAACAGTTGTTATTCAATAAATTGAAGTATGGAAACGTAGAACTGTGACTTCATATTTATTAACATACCAATACTTAGATAGATAGATACAACAGATGTGGACTACTAAAGCCTGATTACAGTGATAAAATGCAACACTGACAATCAACTAAAATTGAAATTAAGACTATATATATATATATTGGTAAACGGAATAGAAAATGCTGACAAATTGTTCACAGTTGAAAAATGGTTTAATTAGGAATAAAAGAGTATTAATAATTGTATGGGTTAGTATTCAGTTGTGGTTTTAAGTTTTTAAGTTTTTACCGGTTGCGCATTTCTAAATGCTTTTCAAAAATAATTTTGAGACAGAGTGTCCGTGCTGTTTGCTCTGATCTGAGCAAACAGCACGGACACTCTGTCTCAAAATTATTTTTGAAAAGCATTTAGAAATGCGCAACCGGTAAAAACTTAAAACCACAACTGAATACTAACCCATACAATTACTAATACTCTTTTATTCCTAATTAAACCATTTTTCAACTGTGAACAATTTGTCAGAATTTTCTATTCCGTTTACCAATATATAATAACTTGTGTGTTACACCTCTATTCTTTTAACTATATATATATATATAATGGATTCCCAGATAGTTTCTAGTTACCAAATTTACCTAAAGGAATTGGCTGACCTGAAGCTTTAGTAGAAGTCATTTACCCAAGGTGCTATGCAGTGGGATAGAACCCAAAGTAAACTTCTTAATCACATAGAATAAATGTTGAAAATGAACTCTGTCAATTATTAATTTGAACCATCCTTAACCAGCTGTCAACTAACTTTGTTTATAACTTGATAATGGTTTGCTATGGAATGGCCATATTAATCACTTCCTCATTGAATTAAACAAATTCAAACACATTTTGTTTCAATTGCATTACAGTTTGTCAAGAACTAACTGCAGTGTATTTTTATTTTCATTTATCATTTATGGGATCTGATTATGTTCCTTAACATCTTAAATAAATTATAACTTTATCACAATTATACAAAAAATAAATGTATTGAAGGATATAAATGTATCTGAGTATAATGCCTATAAAATTGTTACAGCATAATGTTATAAAATTTAATGAATCTAATATTTAGTTGTGAATATATAGAGGCTGTTACCAGCATTTGTAATAATTTGTTTATGATGATCTTTAGAATTCCTTCTCATGCCAGAATTGTGTACATCATCACCACGACCATGACCACAACAGACACCACCATCAACAACAACACCACCACTACAACTACCACTATCATCATCATCACCATGACAAGCAGGATCTTGACCACTATCAAAGGAAACAAAAATGGTTTTTAGTAGAGTTTTCCTTGGAGTCACGACTTTTCCTTTTATCTTGTGTGTGCATGTGTGTGTTTCGTTGCAAATGTATAGGTTTGCTTAGAGATGTGTATAAAACTGGTTATTCCCATCTATTTATTGTCTAATGGGGGACAATTACATATCATAAATAAATAGTGATCTATAAATAGAAATAACCAGTTTACACACATCTGTAGATAAGCCTATACATCTCAAACCGCACATACCACAAGATAAAAGAAAAAATCATAGCTCCAAGGAAACCTCTTGGAAAAAACCATTTTTTTCATTTCCTTGCTTTCTTTTTTTTCTACAAATCTTTCTGAAACTTATTCTTTATACTCCACCCCCAAAGGACCACTTTTAATCACCTTTATACCTATATTGGTATTTTTATTTTACTTCCCTTTTTTTTATCTGCAAACCCTAAAAATAATCTTGATCTCTTGACACAAGAGAACCCCCCCCCCCCCACACACACACAAATACACATGCACCACAATACAAAAGAAAAACTCCATATCCACTCTTAGCTATTTTTAGCTATTTTCACAAACTCTGAAAATAACTTTTGAGAAACCCACCTAAATTAAATGCCTCACAGTACTGAACATCAAACAAAAGTGCCATCTGGACCATTATTGTGAATAGTAAAAAAAATGTTCTATTTTAACCAAGTGGAACCTGTTGAACCCTACTTCCATAAAGAACATATATATAAGAAAAGATTTTGACAGAAAATTCACATATCCGCTAACTGCTCACAGAATATGAAAACAAACTTTTTTTAAATATTTGATAAGATTAACATACTAATCAAAACCGGTAATATTTGATAAAATTTAAATTCATTTAATGTAATAATTATAAAAATATTCATTTTGTCGGATTAAAGAAAAAATAATCTTTATAAATACCCGTGCTTTTTTCAGTTTTACTTATATATATATATATATGTGTACAGTTGTAGGTAGAAGTAAAAGAAAAGAGAAACTAACACATCTTGTGAAAGTTGAATATTTATATTAACAGTTTGACTTAACTCTGGACTGCCATCTGTTTCATGATGAAAATATGTTTAAATCATCAGGTCCATTTTGAGAAAAGTAAAACATGATGGAGAATGGAGTTCGAAGCCATGCTGCTAAAGGTTCAGGTCATGTGGTTGTGTTGATAAGTAATCAACAGTATGAGGAAGCTGGCATCTTGGGAGCACCAGTAATATCAATAGAATCCAGTGACATTGCATGTATGATCTTATTGGCATCCTAGTGGTATCAATGAGACTGGTGGGTCTTCTTTGGGAATGTGGTGTCTCTGGACGTTGTACTCTTGGTCATGGAGACTCCATATCAAATGGAACAGGTCGATGTAATTCTCTGTGATCCTGCATCTAAATGATTGAATGTGTGGGGTTAATCTACCCTTGAACTCATTGGTTGTTAGGAAACCATCTGGTTGTATGAAGGTGACTCTGTAGAATTCAGGCAGGATTTATCTAGAGGATAGTTAGTAAGGTTTTGGTAATTTCAGGCTGTCGTATGTGTTGGGGCTTGTGTGTATGTATGCCTTTTTCTGTTATAACATATGATATTTGAAGCGATGCTATTCAAGTAGGATTAACTAACATTGCTTCAAACATTGCATATTGGTATATGTGTGTGTACATACATATCTAATTCTTGAAAAATTGTAATTTAAAATCTGGGATTCCTCCTCAGAGCTAAGAAAAGCTTCATTCCTGAACTGTTGTTGACTCTATTCATTATACAGATGTAACCACCACTTGGGCACTGCTCTCTCTCTCTCTCCCTCCCTCACACATGAACACCATGACTATCCTGTTGATTGAGAATGTTGCTCTTACCAACACATTGCAGCTGCTAGCCTCACAAACATGCTATATCCTCTCACCATTTCTTCAGCTGATGCTACAATCTGCACAGCACCTAATTTTATTTAAAACAACTCGTATATATTCTTGTGCTTCACATGAGGTTTCACACTCTGAACCATGTGCTAAATATTTAGCCTAGTCCTTTTTTTTTGTCCTTCCCATATTTCTCTACATAATTTCAAGCTGAACATCTGCACCAACTTCACCTGTTTAAATGAGAGTATTATAAGTTATGGGTCTCTACTATACAAAGTAACTAATAAACCAGATATTTGTCTTGCACTCAAATGAACACAAATTGATATCACTAGCAACGTTGAGAGTTATATTGCTTTTGATTCTTTGTGTACCCAAGTTTTCTAATTTATTTTGTGTGCCTCTATGTTTACTCTGCATGTTTCTTCTAACTAGTTCCTAAAGAATTGTTTTATGTTACTGATACATTTGAAGAAAATATTGTTTTATATCCTCATACTACAACTCTGAACTTGATTATCTGAATTTTATTTGAAAAAATAATAATCAGTTAACAAGAATAATGAATACATTGAAAGAGCTGATTCTTTTCCATTATTTATTAATTTAATTAATTTTCTTTCTATTCAATATGGATATTTTTCTCCTTTTGGGAATTTATGCTAATTCTTCAAATGAAAACTCTGAATATGAAATTTAATTGTTGTAATATAGAATATATACATTACTTCAATGCTGATATTTTTCAATCTCAAATAAAACCATTAACAAGATAGCTAATTCATTGAGAACTGTTTGTATATGTCAATCCTTATGCTAACATCTACTTGATTTATCTTCTAAATCCATGAACAACTAAATTGATACAAAGCTATATTTGTGTTTCTGGCAGTAGTGAATGCATGAGAAAAAGCAAAATTACACATGATTATACATCATTGCTCTATCTAATTCTCTCTCTCTCTCTCTCTCTCTCTCTCTCTCTCTCTCTCTCTCTCTCTCTCTCTCTCTCTCTCTCTCTCTCTCTCTCTCTCTCTCTCTCTTCTCTCCACACACATATATATATATATATATATAGGAGAAAGTATGACCCCGACGGCAGAGCTCAAGCCGTTTCGACGGCTATTTCTGGACTAAAGAGTTTTTTTAGTCTGGTAAATAAATAGCCAAACTTATCAAGGGGTACTTCCTTATATAGTTGTCAAGAGGATTGGTCAAAATTTGTAGCAGACACAGAAAAGTCTATCATTGACAACTACAATCTTCCCATATAAGAAGTACCCCTTGATAAGTTTGACTATTTATTTACCAGACTAAAAAATACTCTTACTTTAGTCCAGAAATAGCCGTCGAAACTGCTTGAGCTCTGCCGTCAGGGTCATACTTTCTCCTATTACCCACTCTACTACCCTAAGTATTGAGTACTCTGGTGCAATATGGTCCATCTGGTTCCTTACCACAACTCCTTTGTTATATATGTATATATATATATATATGTATATATATACACACCAATCTATCCATTCATCCATCAATCTATCCATGAGTTAATGTATTTAATGAATAGTCATGAATATAAATACAAATGGAAAAATATAATTGGAGTTATAAAATAGTATGTACAGTACATGGATATAAGAAATGTAAAAAAAGATTTAAATAAAACAATACAACATACATCTAGATTTATTTCATATACCAATATGTGTTTATTTTATGTATATACTGAAAACTGAAAGTTCACTTGCAATATTGGGCTGAATATATCTTGAACCAAATACAAAAGTAATATGACTAAATAATTAAGTTAAAAATCATTATTTATAATAAATACTGTTGTGCAACAATTTATATATTTTATATCATACAAAAAGAGATATACATTGGCTATATATGTATACTTTGTGCACTATGATAGCAATTATTGAACTGATTTTTTATTTGTTTTATATGTTCAATGTAAAGTCTATTACATGTAAATATCTATATTTTATTATCACCTATTTTCCATCATCATTGAAAGCACACATACACCAGTAAAGATATGAAGTGCATTATGAGCTATGAGCATAGTGGGGAATAAATTGTTGCACATCAGTTATGTGGTGCAATCTCTAATGTGAACCAGTGTCTGGACTTAATGGCAAGATAAATGAGATGATTAAAGTGAATCTAGTATGTGACTCACTACTGGAGTGGATTTTATAGATGTCTAGGTTTAGCTGAATACAGCAATGAAAGCTCTTCTTCTTTCATATGAAATAGAAATTATGTGACATACCCCAGGCACTGTAACCAGCTCATGGTAGTGAGATTAGAGAATGTGAAGTTCACAGTCTCTTGTTGGTGGAGATCTGAGAACTCACTTATTGTGTGTTCTGCAGTCTGCTCTGGTGAGCCACACTGATATTCAGTTGGGTCGGTTGAGGTGTCTTTTGCCAGATAGCTCTCCACATCTGAAGCATGTTGAAACTTTAGCTAATGCAGTGCTAACAAGATATGGGTCACTATGACTTGCCTAGTTTGGTATCATATCAACATATACATTATGTATTTTAAAGTATATTTGGCTCATACTGACCAAGATATGTGATTAGTACTGATGTAAATGAAACATTTATCTTTGATACATGCAAGGTTTCAAAATACGTGTCTTTGCAAAATACGCGTAAAAATTACTTTAGAGACAAAGAGCTAGAAATGTAAAATGAAAGAGTTGTCTGAATATGTTTTGTGGGTTTTAATTAAAATCTATCTTTAAAATGTAAAATTATGAATAATATATAGTTAAGTTAGTGTTAAAATGTTTAACGCAGAGAGCATTAAAAATCTAACTAATAACTATAAACAGGCATAGTTTTAATTACACTGAAGCCATTCAAGACTAAACTATGTCAAAATTGCTACTCTATTGCTGTTGGGACATATAATTGTCTCACAGTGTTGTAAACACAAAACTGTTTTAGAGTAAGGCTAGAATTCTTTTCTTATTTACAATTAATTCATATTCCTGTGCATCACATATTTATATATTGACAAACGTTTGTTTGTCAATTCTGCCTTCTGAGATAAAATTTGTTTAAAGCGGTATATTTATTTTTTTCAACACAGAGAAACTATTTAAATTTCTAGATAAAAATAATAAAATAAGATGCTGAGGTTACAGAAATCGTTTAATCATTACAATTATTTCCACAGTTCTCCATGCAATCGAGAAGTCCTTTATGCATTTGTTGTTGTTATTAGAACGGTATCCTCAGATGATATCTGATTTGTTTGATATGCCTCTGGCAGGAAAAAACACACGCCCTATTGCTTGTGTGTCCACCATTTTAGATATATATTTTTTATTCTTCTTAGTTACTGTATTATAATTTTCTGTTATATCAATTCACTTTAGATTGCTAAATTTTAACACATACACAAATCTCTTCAACATTTTAGTCATACTATTTTTTAAATTTGTATTTTGATTTTCACATTGTCCTATGACTCAAATACAGCCAAACCTAGCATAGAACTAAAGTTGTAACTCTGTATTTTTGTTTGTGTGAACCAGGATTTTAGTGAAAAGTGTCTATAACATAAGCCATTTGGCTGAAAATAACTTTCAGTACATTTTTGAATTCTGAATTCTCAAAACCAAATAAATTTTTTCTTTATTTTATCAATACAAAATGTCATTTCCAGCCATTTGTGGAAGAGAGACTATAGAAAGTAATGCACACAGGCACAAACCAACTCTCAGACATATATACAAAAACACGTACACATGCACATACATATATAGTATAAACACAAGATTTAGACACATAAATAGAACACATACTTTAAAAAATACATTTAATCTTGAAAGCATGCACACAAACAATAAAAATCATAACACACATAAACACAGAATACATAGACACATACAGAAGATAAAACATAATTTTATTTTCACCTTTTTAGGTGGCTAAAATAAGATTTAATGGTATAAACTATATATATATATATATATATATATATATATATATATATATATATATATATATATACCAGCTCATTATAACATTAGATTATGCAATGAGAATTGTCACAGCGGATCAATTAGCTGGATACACACTCACCAAGAAGAGTGGGCCAAATCACGCAACTAAGTTAATAGCAGATACAGATTTTGCAGACGATATTGCATTGTTATCTAAACTAGTTAAAGATGTCAACTATTGTTTAAAAGAATGTAAATTGCAGCTGTGCAAATTGACCTACACTTATACGAGTCAAAGACTGAGTTCATATCTCTAAATCAACTTCCAGTAGGCATCACCACTTTAAGGGGGTCCAAGCTAAAAGAGATGAAAGTACTTTGGAGCCTGGACAATTAACTTAGTAAAGGATATTAATGCTCATATAGCTCAAGCTTAGTTGACATCTAACAAAATGGAAATAATATGGAAATCAAATCTAAATCCAGACTCAAAGCTTAGATACTTCAGGGCAACAATAGAAAGTGTATTGATGTACTGTACCAAAATATGGAAATTAACGAAGGTCTTCCAAAACTGCTTGAACAGTACCCAGACAAGATTATTACAAGCAGTACTCAACACAGCATGGAGGAAACATAAAACTAATGCTGAACTTTATTGTAGTCTACCACTAATAACATATGCTGTACCAACAAAGATTAATGTTCATTGGTCACTGTTGGAGAAGCAAAGACAAATCAATACATTAAATATGGAAGCCTACTTATGGCAAAAGATCAAGATGAAGACTTCACTTTACATTCTATACCAACTGGTAAAGAATTGGAGAATCTGCCTACTGCTAGGGAAAACCATATCTATTGAGTTGTATTTAACTATGTTTATTGCTGCTAAGATATCAGGGTACCAAACATTATGTCAGATATAGTGTGTTGGGGGTTAACATCATTGACAACCCAGATCAGTCTTATTAGGATTGCTAAAAACAGAGCAGTATTGTTTCAGCAGTATCTCACTCATAGTTTCAGCATCATCATTGGGAGTGTTATTTTCATCAATCAGAGGGCCAACAGTGGAGATAGCCACTATATATATCATCATCATCATCATCATTTTACGTCCCCTTTTCCCTGCTTGCAAGGGTGGGACGGGAACTGATTCTGGCTTGATTTCTACAGCTGGATGCCCTTCCTAACACCAACCTCATTTACAGTGAGTGCTGGGTGCCTTTTTGCCATGCCACCTCCATGACCACTTTACAGTGGAATGATAGGGACCCCAGTCCCTATCATCTCATTTCTACAGCTGAGTAAACTGGAGCAATGTGAAATAAAGTGTCTTGCTCAAGGAAACAACACATCACCCAGTCTGAGAATTGAACTGACAACCACCTTTCAATTGAAAGGCCAATGCTCTAACCACTAAGCCATGTGCCTATATATATATATATATATATATATATATATATATATATATATATATATATACAAATACAAAGTAAAAACCTACTACAGTCAGTAGGCATCTCTATCAAAACACACCCCCGTCCCACCACCTCCACCCCACCCACACCGCCCCTTTCAATGTAAAGTTATGTTGGTCCCACAACATCCAGGCCGAAACAAATGAGATCGTGTAGGTGTCACGACAAAAAACACACAGTCCACGCTGTAAATGTGGCCGTGTAGGCAACACGGTAAAAACCTCCCAGCCCCACACTGTAAATGTGGTTGGTGTTAGGAAGGGCATCCAACTGTAGAAAACCCGCCAGACAGTCCACGCTGTAATGTGGCCGTGTAGGCAACACGGTAAAAACCTCCCAGCCCCACACTGTAAATGTGGTTGGTGTTAGGAAGGGCTTCCAACTGTAGAAAACCCGCCAGACAGTCCTATGCGAGCAAGACAACCACTCTTGCCTCAAGTGGGAAAACCCCCGTCCAAACCCATGCAAGCGTGGAACACGGACGCTAAACCTGATGATGATGATGATGATGATGATATATATATATATATATATATATATATATATAAAAGAAAAAAAAAAAGAGAATAAGAAGCACCAAAGAGTCAATATGCTATTAGACTAATAGCATATTGACTTTTTAGTGCTTCTTATTCTTTATTTATCAGCCCAGCATGAACCCCATTGCATCAACCTTTCAACCCTCTGGTAAAGTTTATACCCAATAATAGCAACACTGTTATTATTATTATTATTGTGTATATATATATATATATATATATATACACAGTTCAAGAGTAACTAATCTTAAAGAGAGAGATGGTGAGGGCATAGGAGAGGAGAGATTGGTGAATTAGTTAGAAGCCAAAGCGTAAAGGCATGTGCTCAAAGTGCAATATGCAGTGGAAAGCAGCTAGGTGGCTGGGTTCATGCAGAAGTTAGGTGCGCAGAGCTGGAAATATTTATTAGTTAAGCAAAACAAGACCACAAATTTCACAAGGAAGACATTATTGAAAGATTGTCAGCATATTTTAGTTTGATGTAAAGAATGTAGAGAATAATAATAATAATATTAATAATAATTGTTTCTACTTTAGGCACAAGGCCAGCAATTACCCAGGGCATTACTGGTACTTTATTTTATCGACCCCGTAAGGATGAAAGGCAAAGTCAACCTCGGCGGGATTTGAACTCAGATCGTAAAGGGACGTAACTAAGCTGGAAAGCATGGCGTCCGACCCTCTACTGATACTGCCAATCCACCGCCCTTAAATAATAATAATGTCCGTTTACAATTGTTTCGCTACTCCATATAATATCTCTGGATCAAATGACTATATATGATTATTGATCTGGTTCAGTTGAAAATAATTAAAGATAGGGCGGCTCATCGGAACTTCAAAGGAATATACATTAAAATAAGGAAAGAATGTTACATAATGTAATGTTCCATATATTGGTATTTCACTATGGTGTCCTGGTTGTATCAATTGTCTGCCATAATCAAGCAGTATTCTTCTGCCGAGGCTGCATTGTGTGAGATCTGCCTATGGGTAACAAGATGGCCGCCAATGGACATATTTACCTTACTAATTAGAGGGCGGTTTCAGGGGAAGTAACTCCTCGAGAGATAGGAAATTGTGGGTAGTTTATAATTAAGTGCTAATTTTTTAATTGAGAGACAATGTAGGGGAGGTAACTTATAATTATCTAAGTTAGTTATAGCTATTTAACTTATTAGCTACAAGTAAACATGGGGCTAGATGACTATGTTGGGTCAAGTATTCTGTTGGTGAAGGAATTAGCCCTTCGATGTTGACAGCTAATAGTTACCTCCGTTCTATCGTTAATCGGTAGAGGCCGTGATAGAGTTATGTAATATGCTTCGGTAATACAGAGATCATAAGATTTTCTTCGTCCATTGAACGGTTGGGCCCTAGCTAAGATATCCCATGTTAGTGAGTGTTCAATGTTGGTTAATTTAATCTTTTAATAATGTCTTCCTTGTGAAATTTGTGGTCTTGTTTTGCTTAACTAATGAATATATATATATATATATATATATATATATCATCATCATCATCATCATCAACGTTTAACGTCCGTGTTCCACGCTTGCATGGGTTTGGATGGGGGTATTCCCACTTGAGGCAAGAGTGATTGTCTTGCTCGCATAGGACTGTCTGGCAGGTTCTCTACAGTTGGATGCCCTTCCTAACACCAACTACATTTACAGTGTGGGTCTGGGAGGTTTTTACCGTGTTGCCTACATGGCCACATTACAGCGTGGACTGTGTTTTTTTGTCGTGACACCTACACGATCTCATTTGTTTCGGCCTGGATGGCGCGGCACCAACATAACTTTACATAGAACGGGGTGGTGTGGATGGGGTGGGGGTGGTGGGACGGGGTGTATTTTGTTAGAGATGCCTACTGGCTGTAGTAGGTTTTACTATGTATTTAGGTAAGGCGGGTCTTCTCTGTTACTGATATATATATATATATATATATGGAGGCACATGGCTTAGTGGTTTGAGCATTGGGCTTGCAATCGAAAGGTTATGAGTTCAATTCTCAGACTGGGTGATGTGTTGTTTCCTTGAGCAAGACACTTTATTTCACATTGGTCCAGTTTACTCAGCTGTAGAAATGAGATGATAGGGACTGCATATATGTACTCTGTGTTTTTGCATTTATTCACTATTGGTTCTGTTCTTTTCTTTTCTTTTGTGTACTTTATGTCTGTTTTTCTTTGATTTTGTTCCATGTGATTGAAATTATGACTGTGTACCAGATTGCTAATGCCTTGAACCCTGTAGTTTGCCCTCCGTTATAATGTACGGCACTGTCGTTCAATATGTGGATAGAGTAACTGTGACACTAGAATCCCTCTCAGAACTTATTACTTAAACATCCCTCTCCATATTATTTACTCACTTCAATCTATATCTTTACTCAATCCGAATTATCACTTGAAATATTTTTGAATTTCGAATTTTTTAATTTTTTAATTGTTTAATTTATAATCTCTGATATTTGATTTAGGATTTTAATTTTTAATTTTTATTTCCAACTCTCACTCTTAACTTCCAATGTAAAACCATGGTACCTAGAATTAAGTTTATTTTCCCTTATGAGTTGATGGTCAGTCTTGCTGTCAACGCTTAGTGAAAGGTAGTATTATGACCTATAAAAACTAACACCCTCCCATCTCCTCTGGCTTTCGGCTGACTGCCACAGTCGTAAACTTTAGTAGGGCATAGGTGGGCCATTGTTTTGGCTGAGAGGGTGAACTGACAGCGAATTTCGTTGAAATCTGCGGTGGCTAATGGTCAACTTCCTTCGGACATGCGCTTGTGCAGACCGGTGGGGGTGAATTGGTACTCACAAGGGAACGGATGAAAAACCCAAAAGCACGAACTTCATCCGTTCCCATGTCGATTCAATTTGGATTGCCTCGGAAACATAACCTTATTATGTAACAAGCTGTCTGATGATGACACGACACTCGCACACAGAACAGTGTGGCCAGTGTCGTCATTGAAATATATATCACAGTATTATTATTAAAGGACTTGAACATCTGAAACTACTTTGCTTTTCCTTATTCAATATTTACTCTGTCACTCCTATGTGGAAAAAGTACGTTGAGTGCTTGAATTGAATTGCATCAATGTTTACCCTAATATATATATATATATATATAGGGAATGTAACAAATGAATTGTTATAGACCTTTCTAAGCTCTAATGGTTCATTCTGTCATTACCACAGCAGAGGTCCGATGAACTTTTGATTCCAGAGTTGAGCTAGATCGATACAAATCGAACCTTGAGCTGTTCATTAGCGAAAAGCATGTCACTGCTCAATAAATGTAATGGAGATATAACAAATCGTCCTTTTTATTATTATTATTATTATTATTATTATTATTATAATAAAAAGGATGATTTGTTATGTCTTCATCTATATATATATCAACATTTTCATCATCATCATTTTATGTCCGCTTTTCCCTGCTTGCAAAGGCGGGATGGGAACTGATTCTGGCTTGATTTCTACAGTTGGATGCCCTTCCTAACACCAACCTCATTTTACATATATATATCTATATATGTATGTATATATATATATACATGTATGTGGTTCACAGCTGAGAGAAAAGTGTGCTCAATACCAAAGTAGAATTTTAATATTCATTTTATTAAGGCTAAATAGTTAGTGTTGTTACTCTGGAGTTTTGCCTGTTTATTTCAAGGTCATAGACAAAAACCTGTGATAAACAGGTGAAACTCCAAATTAACAAGACTCACTATTTAGTCTTAATAAAATAAATGTGTGTGTGCATGTGAACGGGTTATATATTGAAATGATAGTAACATTTTAGGAATTAAAAATAATTTTGTAATTTCTCTATGTGATAAACAATGTGCTTGAAATAACAAATGTGTAGAGAATTAATTACTTACTGTGATTCTCACTCAATGAATTGATTACTCATTTATTACTCTAATATCTGGACAATGCTAAGCATACTTTTAGTATGTAAATAATTAGAATTTCAGGTTTGTCTCCTCTGCCACTTTTAACCAGAATTAGACATTTAAATTATAAAATCATAGTTAGTCTCATCACCAAAGGAATACTTTTAATTATTTTTTAAGTAATTAATTTCTTGGCTTACTACATCAAGTTTATCATTTTTTTTGTGATATAATGGTTGTTTCCATATATACACGTTTGCTTATGTGTATATTTCTGTGTGTTCAAGTTAATTTTCTGTCTATATGCTCATTCTGCAATTCAATTACTATAGTGACAAAAATATAATCAACAAACGGGAGAAAAAACAAGTAAAAAAACAAAAGGGCATGACAACAGAAATGCCAAAACAAGCTGAAATGTGACAAGCGTGAGAGAAAATATTAATATGATAACTATGCATTTTTTTCACCAAGATATTTCAAAATCAATGAGAATTAAAGAACAGAAAAAAATTGGCATTTTAAGCCAGAACAGGCACAAAAAAACACAAGACTAATTTCGCCTTTATTTTTTCCTAAAATTGCTAGTGAACAAAGAATTTAAAAGAGAAACAGACATTATTATGTGGCAAACAAAATGAAATTTTTTATACATGAGAACTAACAGATGATTTATACAAATGCTCACAAGAAAATAGACATAGCAAAAACTAGGAAATTATAAGAAAAGAAATTGGTTTAGATATAGCTGGTTTTCTTGAACTGGTGATGCTAAACTGAGAAGATGACAAAAACTGGATGGCATTACAGATTTCTTGTTTTAAAAATTCTCTAATCTGGAAAGTAAACTACAGTGATATTTTCTCAAAAAGTTATCTGGTGAAATTAGCATTAGACCCATGCTTTGTCACCTAACAGGCTAAGAATTGCAAGCTGACAAAATACTGGCTGCTCTCTGATATGCTTATTTCCAAACCTATAATGGTAGAAACATTAGATATCTTGTAACCTTGATCCACCTGCCTAATCAGTTTGATTAGGATAAAGATGGCCATCCATAAGAATAATTTCTGTGAAGGGAAATGATTCTTTTAGCCCATCTTCCTTACCATTTGCTATTTTGGCTGCTGGGACTATAAAACATTTGCATAGCACGCGTTTATATAATAAAATGTTCATGTCTGTCTGTAATACATGAAGAAAAATATGAATTTCTGTTAAAAATATAACAAGAAAAGAAAATGCTTTAAAATATTATTTCTTCCAAATTATTTTTACGGAAAGGAACGATTGCAGTTCACATCCCCCTTTATACACAAAGTATTGTTGTATAAGAACGAGCTGAATTAATTCAGTCTTTTAAAATGAATTTCCAAAACATTGCAAGTTTAATCTAAATATTTAATCATTTGCATTTATTAAATTTCATTTTTAGTCTTAGAAAAAAAAAGAAAATCAATAACAGCTCTGAAAATATGAAAATATGTATTTTCATTGGACATCATTGTTTGCATATTTTTTTTTTCGATAATGCAAATGGAGTCACACACAAAGGAAATTAAACAACATTATTAAAATGAAAACACAATATATGCCTGCATATATATAGATATGGTTATGTATATATCATTATCATCGTTATTTTCACTGTGTTTTTTTCCCATGTTTGCGTGGGATTGATTGGCTGTCAAATTATGGCCTAGGCAGTTCGTCTTTCCTTAAATTTGAACTCTGGTCTTTCAATCAGGTATAAGCAGGTACCACAATTTGTTCTGCATTTTATAACAGTGGGATTAGAGATTTGTTTGTGGGATTTTGTCCTAGTATAGATATGTTTTAGTATTTTGGGCTGTCTTTTACTTTTGATTTTTTTTTGTTTTTCTACAATTTTTTTCATCTTCATATAGAATAGGAAGGTTTTTGCAGAGGTGGTCAAATATGCAGAGATGGTCAAACGTTCAGAATAAAAGGGAATTTCATCTGTAACTTAGAAAACCTAATCTATGTGATTGCATGCTGTGGATGTTTAAAAAGATTACATACAACAGATGGGAATTCCATTACACCAAAGAATGACCATACATCGCCAACAAATAATGAAAACATGAGACAAATCCCATTAAGCAGTCACATTGAAACATGTGCAGGATTAGATATATCCAACTTTACCCAATCTACAAATGCTCAGACACTTTCACTTAACAACAGAGATTAAATAAAGAAAAACAATTCATTAAAAAATACAAACCACAATTAAATAAGTAATTACCCCCCACCCCATTAGACAATAGTGATTTATAGGTGGGAATAACCAATTTATACTCACCTGTAAGCAAACCTATTCATTTGTAGTCACACAAATACCACAAGATAAAAGGAAATCTCAACTAAAAGCTTTTTCTCTTCTTTTTTTCTCTTTCTTTCGTTTTCTTTTTCTTCTTCTACAAATCCTTCAGAAACCCATTCTTTGTACCCACCCAAGGACCCCTTTCAACCATATTTATATCTTTATTTCCCTTATTCTTGCTTTTATCTGCAAACCATGAAAATAATCTTAATCTCTTGACACAAGGGAACCCCACGTACACGTGTACACACAAATGCACACGCACACACGTATGTATGTATGTATGTATATACACATTTCAGAATAACAAAAATGCCATCTGGACCATTATTATGAATAGTAAAAGAATTTCATATTTTAACTGAATGAATTCAATTGAATTCTGACCTGTTGAACCTTACTTCTACCTTCATCATCACACTTTCATAAAGAACATATATATAAGAAGAAACTTTGATGGAAAATTCACAAATGTTCTACCTACTCGCAGAATATGAGAACAGACTTTGTTTGATATTTGATAAGGTTGATATACCAATCAAAACCGGTAATATTTGGCATAATTTAAATCCATTTAGTGTAACAATTATAAAATTATTCATTCTGTTGATGTAAAGAAAAAAAAATCTTTAAATCATTTTTTACTTTTTTACTTTTACCTTTTACCTATATATATATCATTATCGTTCAAATGTCCACTTTCCTTTCTAGCAAGGGCTGGATTAAATATATATTTATATATGGGTGGGTGGGGTGGTGGTTAATGCATGTATGTATTTATACATGTATCCATATATATTCCTCTCTAATAAAGTGCATTTGTGGTTTGATATTATTGTTATTTTTCTCTCTTGCATGCTCTTTCTCTAAATATAATCAAAAACATGCATCAAAGCTGTTTACTTTAAGTTAGCATAAATTCAGCTCTAAAAATTGATTGTTTATATATATATATATATATATATATATATATATATACATACAATTAAAAACAACTGCATGGGCGTATGTGAATTCTGTAAGCTGTAGTGAAGTTAACTCATCTAAGAGAGCAGTGACTCCAATTAATAGAGTAGGCATAACTCCATACAATGTAAATCTTGGGAACACAAGAGATGTAGTGGGACAACAGGTAGACTAACAGGAAAGGAAGACTTTGTTTATAGAAGATGCACATGAGCAATCTAAGGGAAGAGCATCAGTGACATAAACCTCTTCAAATCACAGGAAGGATTCATAGAGGTGGTTGATAACTTCTGCTATCTAGGTCACTTAATCAGCAGTGGAGGAGGATGCTCTGAGAGCATAATAGCTAGAATAAGGATAGGAAGGAAGAAGTTTAGAGAGCTACTCCCACTTTTGACAACAAAAGGTCCTATGTACAAAAGTATGACTGTATGATGCCTGTGTGCAATGCTGCATGGTAGTGAAATATGGGCAGTGTCTGAGAACACATACGTAGACTGGAGAGAAATGAAGCAGCCATGCTTCATTGAATGTGCAACATAAATGTGAGAGAAAGGCAGAGCTTGGATGAACTGAAGAAGAAGCTGGGTTTAAGAAGAATTTGAGGTAGCATGCAGGAGAGAAAACTGCATTGGTACAGACATGAGATGTGCATGGATGATGATTATTGGGTGAATAAGTGCCAATGGATGGAAACTGCAGTAGAGGTAGACCAAGAAAGACCTGAGCAGAGGTGGTGAGAGCTGATCTCAAATTGCCTAGACTCACAGAGGACATGACAAAAAAAAAGCAGAAAGTGGAACGATGCTGTACTGAAAAGAACCAGTCAAACATGGAAAAGCAGATGTAAAAATGAATCAGGATGCCACTCGAGAACATCAAGTCAAAGTGGAGTGGGCTCTCCATTGGAACTAAACCTTATACATTATTGGCACTCTATTAGTTACAATAAAAAGTGTTCCAGTTGCTACAATCAATGGAACAGCCTGCTCATGAAATTAATGTTCATGTGGCTAAGCATTCCACAAACACACATACCCTTAATGTAGGTCTCAGGGTGATTTGGCATGACACAGAATGTGACAAGGATGGCCTTCAAATTACAGGTATAACTCATAATTGCCAGCTAAGTGAACTTAAGCAACACAAAATAAACTGTTTTGTTCAAGGACACAACACAGGGTTGAGAATCAAATTCACGACCTTGCAGTTGTGAGACAAATACCCTAAGCACCAAGCCTTATATATATCATCATCATTTCATTTTATGTCCGCTTTTTCCCTGCTTGCAAGGGTGGGACGGGAACTGATTCTGGCTTGATTTCTACAGCTGGATGCCCTTCCTAACACCAACCTCATTTACAGTGAGTTCTGGGTGCTTTTTTGCCGTGGCGCCTCCACGATCACTTTGCAGTGGAATGATAGGGACCCCAGTCCTATCATCTCATTTCTACAGCTGAGTAAACTGGAGCAATGTGAAATAAAGTGTCTTGCTCAAGGAAACACCACATCACCCAGTCTGAGAATTGAACTCACAACCTTTTGATTGCAAGGCTCTAACCACTAAGCCATGTATATATATTTATATATAATAATAATAATAAATGTGACTAAAATCCAAAGAGGGCTCGATAAGGATTATATATATATCAAAATATATAAAACCATAGTTTCAGAAGATCCTGTTAAGGGTGAGAGCAGTGATTCTTTGCTTAAATTTTAATCTGTTATTTTAATTAATATATATATATATATATATTAAACATTTAGGAATGCTTAGGTTATACAAGCAAACCTCTCAATATTCAATAGCATTTACAATTACATTGAAGTGAATGTTGGTGAATGTCTAAATAAATAAAAACAACTTCATCTTAGCAGCATCATTCCAACTCAATGTAAAGTCCAGAAGGTGGTGATCAAGTAAATATGTGTTATCCTTGATTTGATTGAATCGATTTTTCAAACAGTAATTTATTAGAATTCTTTAAAAAAAATCTTTCTGAGTATAAAATCTTGAGTATTTTCCCATACTTCCTAAGAGATTCTGTGTATTTTCCCTCTTTGCCAATTTCCTTGGAGAATATCCCCACATTGAACTTAACCCATTAGCATTTACATTACTCTATATAGACTATTGTATTGTGAAAGTAAACACTTTATTTCACAATTATCTCATATGATATCGAATCTACAAGATTTTCATATTATTTATTTTGAGAACAATACCTTAACATCAGTACGAGCAGCCAGTTATGGCCAGTTTGAACAGAAAGAGTTGAGGGAATTCTGGCCAGATACTGCTGGTTTAAATGCTAAAAGGTTAAACAGCTTATTTTACTTCCATGCACTAAATGGATTTTCATACACTTTATTAGGGGGTAAATTTCTGACAAATTCAACTATTTTTGCTAAACATCTCTAGTATCATCATCATCATCATCATTTCATTTTACGTCCCCTTTTCCCTGCTTGCAAGGGTGGGACGGGAACTGATTCTGGCTTGATTTCTACAGCTGGATGCCCTTCCTAACACCAACCTCATTTACAGTGAGTGCTGGGTGCTTTTTTGCCATGGCACCTCCACGACCACTTTACCCCAGTCCCTATCATCTCATTTCTACAGCTGAGTAAACTGGAGCAATGTGAAATAAAGTGTCTTGCTCAAGGAAACAACACATCACCTGGTCTGAGAATTGAACTCACAACCTTTCAATTGCAAGGCCAATGCTCTAACCACTAAGCCATGTGCCTCCATATTGTCTCATTGTATATATATATATATACATAACCACACAGACGCACACATACAAATACATTACTTATATAATCACAGACGCACACATACAAATACATTACTTATATAATCAAAGACGTACAGACCCATATTACTATTTTTACAAAGTAGGTAAAGAAGTACTAAAATTTAAGGGAATCATGGAATATTTTTGGATATAGTCAAGCAGGGGTGTTTTACATGAGAGAGGTTTCTTTGTGGTGGTGATGATTGGGTTGTGATGGTGGGGGTGTTGGTGATTTGGTTGTGATGGTGGGGGTGTTGGGGGTAGTGATGATTTACATACACAAACATACATTTGTTCATATTCTGTTAGAAATTCTAATTCCTATGAAACAAATAACATAGAGTGGTCTTTAACAACGATATTGTTATTCAAATTTTCCTCTTCTAGTCATAGAAGCATTGACATGAAGCAAATGAAAGCTGTATGTGGCATGTCAGGCTATTATTTCTCCAACCAAGTATGTTTCTCATACAATGAGACAATAGCCAAGAAATTACAATGTAGTGATTAAACAGAGTTTACAGTAAAATTTTCCAATAGTAACATTTTATTATGTTCTATAAAGTAAAGTAGTATTTAGATATTATTAGAATGTTAAATGTTGTCTTACTTGTAGGTCATATTGATTTGGTTTATGCAGGAAGTTATAAATTTATAGGAGAGTACAATGTGATTGCGTGTGTTTCCCTAGATAATTACTGGCTTATGGTAGGTAAAGTGAATTAGATCTAATCTGTATCAGATTCTTGCTTTACATGTTGTGATGGAGACTGTGGAATTGGTTGTAGCCACTTCAATATATTGTAGTGAAAATAAATCTAGTTCAATATAGTTATTTGGTTCAGTTTCTAAATTGAAATCACACTTTGTAATTTGAACTTAGAAACTTTAATTTTCAAATTTCTTTCTTTATAAAACACATGGATGGCACACACAGTTGATAAGTAATTCATTAACTGTGTAGTATTTTTATTTTATGGCCCTATACGTTCAGAGTTCAAATCCTGTTGAAGTTAGCTATGCCTTTCATCCTACTGGAATTAATAAAATAAAGTACCAATAATGCAATCTCTTAATGCCATTCCCTTCAAATTGCTGGCCTTGTGCTTACAGTAAAAATAATTATTTCTTCATTTTATAATCACTTCACACATTGGATCATTGTTGGTAAAGCTACCAAAGACAATTATTATCTTGGACTATACTGGTTTTCATTTGCTTCTATACACACCTTTGGAGAATTTAAGCTAAAAAAACTGTTTGTTGAAACAGCTTGGAAGAAAGGATTTAAAATCACATGCAAATGAAAATAGTGTTAGTGGTGGTAGTAGTGGTAGTTGATGGTCTCTATCAGTCTCCTGTTGTGCTGATATTTCTCAAAGTAAGAATAATTAGAAGGTCAAATCCTTCTGAACTTTGTTCCAATGATAACAATAACTAATTATAAACATAACTATATCAGCAACTGTAAACTGTTGTTTGTGTCAGGAGAATAGGAAGACTTTAATAGCATTGCTTTTAACAATAAATAATCAATGTTTTTATTTATAATTCTGGTCATGTCCTATAGAAGATATGGAGTGAAGAGGCAATTAGTCTTAAGGGAAGAGAGAGAGAGTGCGTGTGCATCTGAGATAGTGAGAAAGAAGAGAGAGTAGGAGACAGAGAATAATATACTTTCTTTTACCAATGTAATTTAATTGTATAAGGTTAGCCAATCATTTTTATTTGAAAATCAAGACTACCACAAAATTGGTAGCCCAAAAGCAAACAAAACAACAACAATAACAACAAACACAATAGTGAGCCTCAAAACTGCTTACATGATTACACATGAAAGTTTAAGGTGAACTCAATAATGGTGGCATTTGAAGTTTTTAGATTCTGACATTTGCATGTACTCTAGCTACTAGTGAGTGTTCTACCATTAGTTAACCTTTCTTGGTTTTACCATACTATAAGAGACTTAAGAATATCACTTACATTTCCTTGTAATCAAATTGTAGCATGTTGAAAAAAGGACATTTTTTGAAAGATGTGATACAATGCCTATGATGCCATAGTGACTACTTCAACAAATTGAAGGAAAATATTTTTTGAATTAATTCAACATTTTTGGACTATTAACTTCATCATTATATATCTATGCTATGCAACTAGATTTCAATTATTTTATTCTCTGATTAGCTCCAAGTAACATATTCCTATTTACATAAACATATACAGAAGACTATCATGGTGGCGATTAGAGTATAGAAACACTGAATAAGGAAAAAATGTGTGGATTGAAACCCATCCTAAGGCTATGTTTGTTATATATATTACCTAAAGACAAAATAAAGAAAACAACAACAGCAACAATAATAATAATAATGGTTTCTAATTTAGGCACAAGGCCAGCAATTTTGGGGGCGGGAAAAAATCGATTAGATCAACCTCAGTGCATTACTGGTGCTTTATTTCATCGACCCCGTAAGGATGAAAGGCAAAGCTAACCTCAGTGGAATTTGAACTCAGAATATGAAGGATCGTAACTCTATGCTGCGAAGCATGGTGCCTGACACTCTACCAATAGTGCCAATCCACCACCCTAATAATAATAATAATTGTTTCTACTCCACAAGGCCAGCAATTTGAAGGGGTGGGGAAAGTTGCTTAAATTGACCCCAGTGCATTATTGGTAATTTATTTCATCAACCCCATAAGGATGAAAGGCAAAGCTAACCTCGGTAGGATTTGAACTCAGAACGTAAAGGGTCGTAACTCTATGCTGCGAAGCATGGTGCCTGATGTTCTACTGATACTGCCAATCCACCGCCCTAATAATAATAATTGTAACCCCCACAAACCACTCTCATGGGATTGTGAGGCAAACAATATTGAAATAGTTATTATCAAGCAACAAATCACAAAAAATATGTGTACACAGCTAAATAGAAGTAGGTAAAGGAAAAGTACTCTACACTCATTGAATGTCATGAAAGAGTGAAACTGGAAGGAAGCCATTGAGTAGGGCAACATATTTTTTACTTTTGTATGGAAAAGAACATGTTTCTGATGTCAGAAAGTAAACTAATGAATCGGGGGGTGATTAGGAGAAAGTTAATTGAGGTAGAAATATCTCAGATTAGTGAATGTCTAACCCTTTAGCATTTAAACTGGCTGTATCCAGCCAGAATTCTCTCACCTCTTTCTGTCCAAACCAACTGTAATCGGCTGCTCATATTTATGTTAAGGTATTGTTCCCAAAATAAATAATATCAAAATCTTATAGATTTGATATTATATGGGATAATTATGTGAAACGAAGCCTTTACTGCGAAAATATATTAGTAAACAGAGAATAATGTAAATTCTAAAGGGTTAAGGGAACTTGCAGATGATCAACAAAAGTAGGTTAGAGTAGAAGCTGAAGCTGTTTCTACAGTTGAAGTCAGAAATAAAAATAGACAACAGGAACGGGGAAATTATGATGAGACTGTTAGGGCTGCTGAAGAGGTTATGGATTGAACCCTAGTACTACTGAGGGGAGTTATACAAGAGGAAGAAGACAATTGGATGATGAATTGCTTACATTACAAAGATGACTTATCAATTTGATGAATGCCCCCGAAGAAAACATTTCGATGAATATGAGAAGGGTAGATTGGAACATGATGAATGAAATTACAAAAAAGATGGTAGTGAGACCTGGGCACTGTCTGTAGAAGACTTGCGTAGATTAGAAAGAAATGAAACCTGCATGCTCCGATGGATATGTAATAGTAATATATGCGAACGGCAAAGCATAAATGAATTGAGAGAGAGACTGAGCATAAGAGGAATCAAATGCTGTGTGCAGGAGAGGTGGTTGCATTGGTATGGACATGTGATGCGTATGAAGGATGGCAGCTGCATAAAAATGTGCAGAACACTAGAAGTCGATGGAAACCGCGGAGTGGGGGAGACCCAAGAAGACCTGGGATGAGGTAATAAAAGCTGACCTTACCCAATTACATCTCTCAAAGGCGATGACACATGACCGTGACCTCTGGCATCACGCAGTAATACAGCAGACCCAACCTCCCACGGGTACAAGCCGAAGCTGAATGATATAGGCAATATGCCCCCAAACCCTCCCAATGCAAAGTGGTCGTGGAGGTGCTACAACAAAAAAGCACTCAGCCCACACTGTAAAGGGGTTGTGTAGGTGCCATGGAAAAAAGCACCCAGCACTCACTGTAAATGAGGTTGGTGTTAGGAAGGGCATCCAGCTGTAGAAATCAAGCCAGAATCAGTTCCCGTATGAGCAAGACATGGTCAGCCGACCGGCTACTGCCCACAACAGGACAACCCGTCTAACCTATGCTAGCATGGAAGAATGGACGTAAAACGGTGATGATGATAAATGTTGCCATACCACATATCCAGGCAGAGGACATAACACAAACAAGGAATCTTATCAGAGCTATTGTACTATTTTTTGAGAAATTACAACTGATGAAAACAAAGCAGAGTAAGGCAAAAGAGCCATGATGGAAACAATGAATTAAAAAATGACATAATATGGTTAAGGCAAGATCTAAGAAAAATTGAGCAATGGTTTAGTGGAAAACAGAAAAAAAGACTGATCAAGAACGATAAGTAAGATTGGAAATATAAACAATGTAATAATTGTTTCTACTTTTGGCACAAGGCCAGCAAATACCCAGTGTATTACTGGTACTTTATTTTATCGACCCCTTAAGGATGAAAGGCAAAGTTAACCTCGGCAGGATTTGAACTCAGAATGGCAAGGGCCATAACTCTATGCGTCAAAGTATGGCATCTGACCTTCTACCGATACTGCCAATCCACCGCCATAAACAATGTAATAATGGATTCTATACAGCAGCTAAGGTTTATCATTTTTCATGACAAAATTCAAATAAATTTTAAAAGGCATCAGCTGTAATAACTAGCTTCTTAAGAGAAATAAGCAACACTACCTCAACTATTCGCTTTGGTTAACACTATTACCACTACCACAACCACCAACACTGCAACCAATATCACCCACCCCAACCAATATCAAACAACCACCACAAATATTACTGCCATTGTCACGACTACCAACACCATTGCAGCTACCACCACCACAAAACCCCCACCTTATCACAATCACTCCTATAAACAAAAGTAATAAAATAGCACCAACATTATCACCACCAGCACTCCCACCATTATCACCACCAGCACTCCCACCATTATCACCACCAACACTCCCACCATTATCACCACCAATACTCCCACCATTATCACCACCAATACTCCCACCATTATCACCACCAACACTGCCACCATTATCACCACCACTCCCACCATTATCATCACCAACACTGCCACCATTATCACCACCAGCACTCCCACCATTATCATACCAGCACTGCCACCATTATCACCACCAACACTGCCACCATTATCACCACCAACACTGCCACCATTATCACCATCAGCACTGCCACCATTATCACCACCAGCACTGTCACCATTATCACCACCAACACTGCCACCATTATCACCACCAACACTCCCACCATTATCACTACCAGCACTCCCACCATTATCACCACCAGCACTCCCACAATTATCACCACCACTCCCACCATTATCACCACCAACACTGCCACCATTATCACCACCAACACTGCCACCATTATCACCAACAACGCTGCCACCATTATCACCACCAACACTCCCACCATTATCACCACCAGCACTCCCACCATTATCACCACCAACACTCCCACCATTATCACCACCACCACTCCCACCATTATCACCACCAACACTGCCACCATTATCACCACCAACACTGCCACCATTATCACCACCAACACTCCCACCATTATCACCACCAACACTCCCACCATTATCACCACCAACACTCCCACCATTATCACCACCAAAACTGCCACCATTATCATCACCACCACTCCCACCATTATCACCACCAACACTGCCACCATTATCACCACCACCACTGTCACCATTATCACCACCAGCACTGGCACCATTATCACCACCAACATGCCACCATTATCACCACCAACACTGCCACCATTATCACCACCAGCGCTCCCACCATTATCACCACCAGCACTCCCACCATTATCACCCCCAACATTCCCACCATTGTCACCACCACTCCCACCATTATCACCACCAACACTGCCACCATTATCACCACCAGCACTCCCAGCATTATCACCACCAGCACTGCCACCATTATCACCACCACCACTGCCACCATTATCACCACCAACACTGCCACCATTATCACCACCAACACTGCCACCATTATCACCACAAACACCCCCACCATTATCACCACCAGCACTCCCACCATTATCACCACCAGCACTGCCACCATTATCATCACCACTCCCACCATTATCACCACCAACACTGCCACCATTATCACCACCAGCACTGCCACCATTATCACCACCAACACTGTCACCATTATCACCACAACACTCCCACCATTATCACCACCACCACTCCCACCATTATCACCACCAACACTGCCACCATTATCACCACCAGCACTCCCACCATTATCACCACCACCACTCCCACCATTATCACCACCACCACTCCCACCATTATCACCACCACCACTCCCACCATTATCACCACCAACACTGCCACCATTATCACCACCAGCACTCCCACCATTATCACCACCACCACTCCCACCATTATCACCACCACCACTCCCACCATTATCACCACCAACACTGCCACCATTATCACCACCAGCACTCCCACCATTATCACCACCAGCACTCCCACCATTATCACCACCACCACTTCCACCATTATCACCACCACCACTCACACCATTATCACCACCAACACTGCCACCATTATCACCATCAGCACTTCCACCATTATCATCACCAGCACTCCCACCATTATCACCACCACCACTCCCACCATTATCACCACCAACACTGCCACCATTATCACCATCAGCACTTCCACCATTATCACCACCAGCACTCCCACCATTATCACCACCACCACTCCCACCATTATCACCACCAACACTGCCACCATTATCACCACCAGCACTCCCACCATTATCACCACCAACACTGCCACCATTATCACCAGCAGCACTCCCACCATTATCACCACCAGCACTGTCACCATTATCACCACCAACACTCCCACCATTATCACCACCAACACTGCCACCATTATCACCACCAGCACTCCCACCATTATCACCACCAACACTGCCACCATTATCACCACCAGCACTCCCACCATTATCACCACCAGCACTGTCACCATTATCACCACCAACACTCCCACCATTATCACCACCAACACTGCCACCATTATCACCACCAACACTGCCACCATTATCACCACCAGCACTCCCACCATTATCACCACCAACACTGCCACCATTATCACCACCACCACTCCCACCATTATCACCACCAACACTGCCACCATTATCACCACCAACACTGCCACCATTATCATCACCAACACTCGCACCATTATCACCACCAGCACTCGCACCATTATCACCACCAACACTGTCACCATTATCACCACCACCACTCCCACCATTATCACCACCAACACTCACACCATTATCACCACCACTCCCACCATTATTACCACCAACACTGCCACCATTATCACACCACTCCACCATTATCACCACCAACACTGCCACCATTATCACCACCAACACTGCCACCATTATCACCACCAACACTGCCACCATTATCACCACCAGCACTCCCACCATTATCACCACCACTCCCACCATTATCACCACCAACACTGCCACCATTATCACCACCACTCCCACCATTATCACCACCAACACTGCCACCATTATCACCACCACCACTGCCACCATTATCACCACCACTCCCACCATTATCACCACCAACACTGCCACCATTATCACCATCAGCACTTCCACCATTATCATCACCAGCACTCCCACCATTATCATCACCAGCACTCCCACCATTATCACCACCAACACTGTCACCATTATCACCACCACCACTCCCACCATTATCACCACCAACACTGCCACCATTATCACCACCAACACTGCCACCATTATCATCACCACCACTCCCACCATTATCACCACCAGCACTCGCACCATTATCACCAGCAACACTCCCACCATTATCACCACCAACACTGCCACCATTATCACCACCACCACTGCCACCATTATCACCACCAACACTGCCACCATTATCACCACCAACACTGCCACCATTATCATCACCACCACTCCCACCATTATCACCACCAACACTCCCACCATTATCACCACCAGCACCCCCACCATTATCACCACCAGCACTGCCACCATTATCACCACCAACACTCGCACCATTATCACCACCAGCACTCGCACCATTATCACCACCAACACTGTCACCATTATCACCACCACCACTCCCACCATTATCACCACCAACACTCACACCATTATCACCACCAGCACCCCCACCATTATCACCACCAACACTGCCACCATTATCACCACCAACACTGCCACCATTATGACCACCAACACTCCCACCATTATCACCACCAGCACTCCCACCATTATCATCACCATTCCCACCATTATCACCACCAACACTGCCACCATTATCACCACTAACACTCCCACCATTATCACCACCAGCACTCTCACCATTATCATCACCGCTCCCACCATTATCACCACCAACACTCCCACCAATATCACCACCAACACTCCCACCATTATCACCACCAGCACTCCCACCATTATCACCACCAACACTGCCACCATTATCACCACCAACACTGCCACCATTATCACCACCAGCACTCCCACCATTATCACCACCACCACTCCCACCATTATCACCACCAACACTGCCACCATTATGACCACCAACACTCCCACCATTATCACCACCAGCACTCACACCATTATCACCACCAGCACTCCCACCATTATCACCACCAACACTGCCACGATTATCACCACCAACACTCCCACCATTATCGCCACCAGCACTCCCACCATTATCACCACCAACACTGCCACGATTATCACCACCAACACTGCCACGATTATCACCACCAACACTCCCACCATTATCACCACCAGCACTCCCACCATTATCACCACCAACACTGCCACCATTATCACCACCAACACTGTCACCATTATCACCACCACCACTGCCACCATTATCACCACCAACACTGCCACGATTATCACCACCAACACTGCCACGATTATCACCACCAGCACTCCCACCATTATCACCACCAACACTGCCACGATTATCACCACCAACACTCCCACCATTATCACCACCAACACTGCCACGATTATCACCACCAACACTCCCACCATTATCACCACCAACACTCCCACCATTATCACCACCAACACTCCCACCATTATCACCACCAACACTGTCACCATTATCACCATCAACACTGCCACCATTATCACCACCAACACTGCCACCATTATCACCACCAACACTGTCACCATTATCACCACCACCACTCCCACCATTATCACCACCAACACTGCCACCATTATCACCACCAACACTCCAACCATTATCACCACCAGCACTCCCACCATTATCACCACCAACACTGCCACCATTATCACCACCAACACTGCCACCATTATCACCACCAACACTGGCAGCATTATCACCACCAACACTCCCACCATTATCACCACCAGCACTCCCACCATTATCACCACCAACACTGCCACCATTATCACCACCAACACTGCCACCATTATCACCACCAACACTCCCACCATTATCACCACCACCACTGCCACCATTATCACCACCAGCACTGCCACCATTATCATCACCACTCCCACCATTATCACCACCAACACTGCCACCATTATCATCACCACTGCCACCATTATCTCCACCACCACTGCCACCATTATCCTCACCAGCACTCCCACCATTATCACCACCACCACTGCCGCCATTATCACCACCAGCACTGCCACCATTATCACCACCAGCACTGCCACCATTATCACCACCAACACTGCCACCATTATCACCACCAGCACTCACACCATTATCACCACCAACACTGTCACCATTATCACCACAACACTCCCACCATTATCACCACCAACACTGCCCCCATTATCACCACCAACACTGTCACCATTATCACCACCACCACTCCCACCATTATCACCACCAACACTGCCACCATTATCACCATCAGCACTTCCACCATTATCATCACCAGCACTCCCACCATTATCACCACCACCACTCCCACCATTATCACCACCAACACTGCCACCATTATCACCATCAGCACTTCCACCATTATCATCACCAGCACTCCCACCATTATCACCACCACCACTCCCACCATTATCACCACCAACACTGCCACCATTATCACCATCAGCACTTCCACCATTATCATCACCACCACTTCCACGATTATCACCACCAACACTCCCACCATTATCACCACCAACACTGCCACCATTATCACCACCAACACTTCCACCATTATCATCACCAGCACTCCCACCATTATCACCACCACCACTCCCACCATTATCACCACCAACACTGCCACCATTATCACCACCAGCACTTCCACCATTATCATCACCAGCACTCCCACCATTATCACCACCACCACTCCCACCATTATCACCACCACCACTCCCACCATTATCACCACCAACACTGTCACCATTATCACCACAACACTGCCACCATTATCACCACCACCACTCCCACCATTATCACCACCAACACTGCCACCATTATCACCACCAACACTCCCACCATTATCACCACCACCACTCCCACCATTATCACCACCACCACTCCCACCATTATCACCACCACCACTCCCACCATTATCACCACCAACACTGCCACCATTATCACCACCAGCACTGCCACCATTATCATCACCACCACTCCCACCATTATCACCATCAGCACTTCCACCATTATCATCACCAGCACTCCCACCATTATCATCACCAGCACTCCCACCATTATCACCACCAACACTGTCACCATTATCACCACCACCACTCCCACCATTATCACCACCAACACTGCCACCATTATCACCACCAACACTCCAACCATTATCACCACCAGCACTCCCACCATTATCACCACCAACACTGCCACCATTATCACCATCAGCACTTCCACCATTATCATCACCAGCACTCCCACCATTATCACCACCACCACTCACACCATTATCACCACCAACACTGCCACCATTATCACCATCAGCACTTCCACCATTATCACCACCAGCACTCCCACCATTATCACCACCACCACTCCCACCATTATCACCACCAACACTGCCACCATTATCACCACCAACACTGTCACCATTATCATCACCAGCACTCCCACCATTATCACCACCACCACTCCCACCATTATCACCACCAACACTGTCACCATTATCACCACAACACTCCCACCATTATCACCACCACCACTCCCACCATTATCACCACCAACACTGCCACCATTATCACCACCACCACTCCCACCATTATCACCACCAGCACTGCCACCATTATCATCACCAGCACTGCCACCATTATCACCACCACTACTCCCACCATTATCACCACCAACACTGCCACCATTATCACCACCAGCTCTCCCACCATTATCACCACCAGCACTCCCACCATTATCACCACCAACACTCCCACCATTATCACCACCAGCACTCCCACCATTATCACTACCAGCACTCCCACCATTATCACCACCAACACTCCCACCATTATCACCACCAACACTCCCACCATTATCACTACCAGCACTCCCACCATTATCACCACCAGCACTGCCACCATTATCACCACCAACACTGCCACCATTATCACCACCAACACTCCCACCATTATCACCACCAACACTCCCACCATTATCACCACCAACACTCCCACCATTATCACCACCAGCACTCCCACCTTTACAACAGTACCCTATGTCCATGAAAACATTATCTTGTGGTTGAACTACATAATGTAACCTTCTTAATTACGTTTGGGTAGCATTTGGATTGGCAGTATCGGTAGAGGGTCGTACGCGATGCTTTGACACATAGAGTTATGTCCCTTGCCATTCTGAGTTCAAATCCCGCCTAGGTTAACTTTGCCTTTCATCCTTACAGGGTCGATAAAGTAAAGTACCAGTAATGCACTGGGTATTTGCTGGCCGTGTGCCAAAAGTAGAAACAATTATATTTGAATAAGAAATGTTATCTGTTGCCAGGTTTAACACCACTGCCTATCTGCTGGGTGCCTTTTGCAAGCATTTTCTCGTCTAACACACGTGGACATGCCTACAAAATCAGAGAACAGCACAGCTCCCATGACTTTCGGAAACATTTTTTCACGCTCAGAGTTCAGAGTTGCTGAAGCATGGAACAAACTGCCTGCGTCAGTTGTTAGCTGCCGAGACACTGCACCTTTTAAAACCCTTATGCTTCCCGAAATTCACCAAAACTACACCTGATGTACCCCTTTCATGCACATGCACACATGTGTATATCATGACTCATGCACTGTTCATTTTCCTGACGTTTGTACATTACCCTATGTACTGTACATACACTTTTTGATGAGTTGTAGTGCACAGAAACATTATTATTTAGTCTAGATCTAAAGTATAAGGATAACTCCCAGGTTCCTTCCTGCCAGTCTTTGAGGCCCTAAAAAAAGTCGCTTGTGCACTGCTGTTCATTCTCCAATTAACCCCTAAAGTAAGATGGGAAAAGAGATAAAATGATAAATTCCATGAAGGTTATTTAACTTTAAAATGTTTCAAATCTGTACAGGTTTCTCTGATAGTATTGATCATTAGGATATATTCTCCTTAACCCTTTAATGTTCAAACCGGCCAGAACTCTCTCAATCCTTTCTGTTGAAACTGGCTGTAACTGGTTGCTCAAACTGATATTAAGGTATACTTTCAAAATAATACTTTTAAAATCTCATAGATTCGATATTATGTGAGATAATTATGCGAGGTAAAGCCTTTACCATGAAAATATAATAGTATATATAGAGTAATGTGAATGCTAAAGGGTTAATTACAAGGCCAGTATTTGTGGAAATCTCTGTATATTACACTAGTCTTATTACATATAACTGCTACTGATTTGATTCAGTCTAAAAACAGGAAATGTTAAGTAAACATTTGCCAGGGATCAAATCAATAACACTGAAGGACAACTCTAATAGAAGCCAAATCTTCATTAAATTATACACTGTTGTGTTAAAAAAGGAAGAATTCACTTGAAAATGTAGTCTTAGATATTATTTCATCCAGTGCTCTACTTATATCAACTGTGAACTTTTGGTTTATTAACAACTATTAGACAATATTATTATACATTGTGAATTGGCAGTATCGGTAGAGGGTTGGACGCCATGCTTTCTAGCATAGTTACGTCCCTTTACAGTCTGAGTTCAAATCCCGCCGAGGTTAACTTTGCCTTTCATCCTTACGGGGTCGATAAAATAAAGTACCAGTAATGTACTGGGTAATTTTCTGGCCTTTTTCCTAAAGTAGAAACAATTATTATACATTAGGATGTGGATGGGCAGTAACGGTAGAGGGTCGGATGCCATGTTTTGCAGCATAGAGTTATGGCCCTTTATGATCTGAGTTCAAATCCTGCTGAGGTTAACTTTGCCTTTCATCCTTACGGGGTCGATAAAATAAAGTACCAGTAATGCACTGGTTGTAATAGCTGGCCTTGTGCCAAAAGTAGAAACAATTATTATACATTAGTAATTGTTCTTGGGTATAATGTGGATTTTAAAAAATGTAGGGCCCATGGAAATTCAACATTTTATAAATCATTTTATTTCTATTTTAATGAGTAAATTTATAGATCATCATAACATTGTTTCGTTATGTTAACGATTCAATTAGGCCTTTTTATTCTATAGTTAAAGTAATTTAAAGCTTGATACTCAAGCTTGTTTAATTATGAAGATTTTGATTGTAGCTTCAATTTCGTTCTATAGCTAATGCTATTTAAGTGTAACATTCGAACACATATCATGACAATCAGAATAATACTATAAATAATCATAGTTTAAACCTTACTACATCCATCATGTGTGCCCCTGAGAAAAGAACACAACTCTTCTTGCTTTCATTTGTCTGAATGACAAATGATTCCTCTCTTTTACATCTCAGTTGATAGCAGTTAGCAATAAAAACTACATAAATCATCCCACTAATTTGGAATGGAAAAATGTATACAAAAGATCAAAAGATCAATATAAAAAAAAAAATTGATAGAGCAGATGAAATAACTGAGATGTTAAGAACTTGGCATTTTGTCCCTGAAGAAGGAGGTAGAGTGGGTGTCACTGGCTATTCTCTGAAGCAGTACCTTCACCGTTTTGTCTGCGGAGAACAGCTTCCGGTGGGGATAGGTTGAAAAGAGATGGCTTCTGACCCTATGAGATATTAACACTTTTGATATTAAACTGCCTGATATGTCTGGTTCTACGAAAAGGAAAAACTGTTTATGCTTAAGTATTCAAAATTCTAGAAAAAAAAAATCATAATTATCAGAAAACATTTGTTATATTCTTAACAGTTTATAATGAGAAAATTAGTTGTATTATTAAATCCCTCCAGATTGTTGATTATTTTCAAAATAATTTGAAGCACATAGGTAGAGTCTTTCATTAGAAATATGTTAATGAAATGGTTAAGCACACACTATGAATACATACACATAGTGCAGAGATAGGTAATATTTGGAAATAATCAGATTTGTTAGTAGTTTTCTAGTATACTCCAGAGATACAGCTTTATGTAGTTTATTATATATAGTAGCTTTTGTCTAGTTTATTATATATAGTAGGTTTCTCGTATATGTATTATAATGAATTGAAAAACTTGACTTAATTGAGGTTTTCCTAGACAAAACCTCCCTCTAGGGATGTTTAATATCTAAAAACAACAACCAAGTGTGATAACTCCAAATATATTAGCCAACCCAAATATTTACAAAATAAAAGCAATACAGATAGGATTGGATCTTGTCTTTAAAGCGAACTTGTGAGAGCAATGGACATATATATTCAGATCAGTTGGCAAGACTTAGAAGTGATCAATATATATAGAAATAGAGGGAATATTTTGGCGCTATTGCCTGGCTTGACTTGCTAAAAGTGAATACTTAACAAAAGAATGTGAGCAGGGAAGTAGTTCTAGAAGGATACAATTAATTATTATCAGTGATGAGACACTGAAATGTCTGTAGGATGTTTGATAGAATTTATGACCAGCTAAATGGTGGAATAAATAGAGAACTACTTGAGTCAAAAATATCTCCCGATTCTGCCAAAAAACGTCCACTTTATTGCATTGAATTGAAGTAGGTCTGTTTCTGGAGAATATTCTGATGGTATTTTTAGAGAGATTCTCTTAAAATGTTAGCTTCAATTAACAAGTTCAGTAGAGACAGAGATCAGTGTGATTGGATGGTTTTTTAAAACTAAATTATTAATATACATATAATTGTTTTAAACATATTTATCACCATCATAATGGAGGCACATGGCTTAGTTGTTAGAGCATTGGCTTTGCAATCGAAAGGTTGTGAGTTCAATTCTCAGACTGGGTGATGTGTTGTTTCCTTGAGCAAGACACTTTATTTCACATTGCTCCAGTTTACTCAGCTGTAGAAATGAGATGATAGGGACTGGGATCCATATCATTCCACTGCAAAGTGGTTGTGGAGGTGCCACAGCAAAAAAGCACCCAGCACTCACTGTAAATGAGGTTGGTGTTAGGAAGGGCATCCAGCTGTAGAAATCAAGCCAGAATCAGTTCCCGTCCCACCCTTGCAAGCAGGGAAAAGCGGACATAAAAATGAAATGAAAAAAAAAATGAAAATAATGCATGACCAACTACCTCTACTATGTGATATAGGGACGCCAATGACAGTATTTATGTGTTTGCTCAGTATACTAGAAATAGCAGTCAAATTTGCCTTAAATTGCATCCTACAATCTTAAAAAAGGACACAATGGGCTCTATGCACATAGGAAAAAGACAGGATGGTTAAGGAGGGAGTACTTTTCTTTCTAGGTCTGTCCAAACAGGGCTGACTTTGGGATAAATAACAACAAAATAATGAACACTATGTTGGACACATTGCTGTCACCACCACGATAAATTCACCATAATGTCATAGCACCATCTCTTATACTATTTATATGATTATGTGAACATCATTGAGTATATGAAACATCTTTGCTTAGTCCATCTTTGCTTAGTCATTCAATCTGTTAAAAATAGTTGCCATATTCCCGAAAGGAAGTTTACATTGATCAATGTAGTCCAAGATATACAAAAAAAGACCAAGATGGTCACAGCTGAAACAATTTTGATCATAGTTCTGCTCATTCTTTACTAAGTTGGAGTTAAGAAAACAACTACAGTAACAACATCAGCAACAACCATCATCATTATATTGCACTATCAATATATCACATTTTCATCAAAGCCATGTACACTGAATGTTTCAGCTCTCCTTCCAGCATGACAGTAGTGCCTGGCTGGACACCATACCCTCATTGTCAACTTATACCCAGTGCCAATTGCTTTCCAAGACAGACAGCTCTCAATAAGACCATTAAATATGGCTTAGACACTGTCTTCCAATTGCAGATGGAACTGGTGGAGTTTGACTGATGGGACAGCAAAAAGCTGGTCATCATTTAAATCCTGGTGAAATCACCATTAGATCTGTGTTTTGTTGTCCAACAAGCTGACAATCTACCAGTCACTTTCTGATAGGCTTATCATGAAACACGTAGCAGTAGAAACACCTGGTCTCCTGGGTCCCTAAACCCCCATCACTACATACTGCAATCAGGATGGAGATGACCATTTGCAAGAACAAACCCTTCAAAGTTAACTGACCCTTTCACCACACATTCCTCAGCATCCCCTAGGATAACACATTCACCATTCTGTTTGCCAGGACCATGAAGTGATGTCAATGAATTGAGCGTTATTCTTGTTACTTTGCTGAAGAGTAATGTAAGCAGCTTCAATGAATAATACATAATCTACCTTTGCTACAGCTATAACTATGTTCGCTGCTACTACAGCCATTACCAACACCAGAGCCACCACCACCTTATTCACCATTATTATTCATATTACCATTCTATTATCAGTTCCACTGTTACTATCACTACCATATATAAATAACTTTGTTTATGTAAACATTTGATCTGCTAGAAATAGAAACCAAATCTTCCCCAAACTACACTCTATCATCTTAAAAGGAAGACACATTATATAATGTAGTTTGAATTACATAATTCTTAAAAAAATTATAGGATGGCCATGTCTTGAATGCCTCTTGATCATACATCTGCTCAATCAGGGCTAACCTGGAATTAAACAACAACATCAACAGTATTCATAATGAATTCCTTCATTTTCAAGATCACTCTCATCTCTGATACCTTTCTATTACTACTGCTCCCATCTCTAACTCCTCTTTTATGATTTTTAGTCACTTCCCTTCTAGTATTTTATCTATTACAAGCCACCACAACCTCAGCTCTATCATTCTTTTACCAGCCACACACTTATCAACCACCACCTCTACCAGTACAAACATATCTTATCAACCACCACTACTATTAGTATCACTACTACTAATACCTCCACTATCTATACTACCAGAACTAATATCACCTTTACTATTAGAATATTTCCTAATAAGGAAATGTTTATAGATCTACTTTTGAAAGTGACTGAAAGCATTAAAGTGATTTAGAAACACATTAACTGAAAAATGGTGAGGAGGAAAGTTGTTTTGTAAATATAATAACAGTGTAATTAGCAAAGTTGTTAGTGTTAGATAGAATATCTTGTAGTATTTGTTTTAGCTCTCTACACTATGAGTTCAAATCCCACCGAAGTCAATTTTACTTTTCATCCTTTTTTGGTCTATAAATAAAGTACTAATTCGGGGTAATGAATTGGCAGAACCTTTAGAGCACCAGCTAGAATTCTTTGCTGCATCTGTGCTAGTACTTAGCATTTTGATGGCAAAGATACTTGTGCTAAGCTGCATTGGTTTTCTCTTGATGCTGAAAGTAAATGTAATAAGAAGGACTCTTTTAGGCTCCCCAGAATGAACAAGATATGTTGAGTGTCTGAAAACCTTACAAGTGGTGGTACCAGTGTAAAGAGTTAGTTGTTCGAACATAGACAATATAGGATAGAGAGGACTCTTCAATTTGGCCAAAAATATGACAACCTTTCTAGTACTGGTGTCATGATAAAGGCAGCTGGTGCACTCTGTAAAGTGGTTATTATTAGGAAGGGCATCTAGCCATAGAAGCTAAAATATGGAATGCATGATCAAGACATGGTCCCCTGAGTATTTTAGTTTTGGACTGTGACAATCCATCCAACCCTTGCCAATATCAAAAGCAGACATAAATTCATCATGATAATGATGTGGTTTAGATCACAAGAGAATAGAATTGGGGGATAGTATCATCATCATCATCATTACTAACACCATTGCTATCTTCATCACCCAAAGCACCATCACTGTTGTTTTGTCACTGTTATTCCTATCTCCATCTTCAGCTTTTTTTTTTCATCATCTTCATTATTATCTATTTCCAATATTATCATTATTTTTTCCCCACCACTTTCATCTATTTTACCATTTTTGCAATGGTTAGAAAGACGAAAATATATATTAAAGCTTGAACTTATAATCCTAGCTGAATTAGCTGAAAGTTTTGGAGATGTAGTATGTCTGTAATATCAATAACTACTTAAGAATTATAACCAAAACAAACACAGATTTTCTTTATTTGTATTATTTCATAAGTTTTGATCTTATATCATGTCCTTGGCAAGTAAAATGAATGCTTGTTTTATGTCATTTTGTCAAAATATTTTAAGTGACATACAGTTAGTTACATATGAGTATGAGGAAATATAGAATCCATTAACTCGATTTGAAATAGAAATGTTCATTATTTACTTTCATTTGTACATTGTTGGTTATTCAATTCATGGGTGGAAGTGAATAATGCCAAGTTCATAACAATGCTGGTTGTTATAGATGTTGATCTATATGTAGTATTGCTTAAATCCATGTTTCTTATTGATTACACATTCTGCGTAGGTTTCTTCTTTGGAACTCAACAATAGAACAGCGTATAAACTTAAGAGAAATGTTTGGACAATTTCAAATGATAGCCAAAGAATTGAGCTGGCTATAAAATGTTGCATTGATCAAATAGTGAGCTACTGCTATCGACTGTTTTGGTAATGTACGAAAATCTATACGGGGAAAAAAAAAACTGTTTATTATAAAAGTAAAATATTTCATTTACACACGCATAACATCAAACATTATTTATGAGAGGCTACAACAAACAATCCTTTTCTGCTAGGAATAATGTTTTGAGATGAATTTAAAACTAAAAAAAAAAAAAAAATGCTTAAATTACTAATTCTTCTAGAAATTTCCTTTCCAAGTCAAATATTTTTCTTCTTAAACTAATAGTGATACGGCAAAAGATTTTAGGGGAGGAAAAAGTTGATTATACTTTATTTTATTGATTCAGGAAACATGAAAAGCAAATTTAACTCCAGTAAGATTTGAACTCAGAATATACAAAGTTGGAACAAACACCACAAAGCATCTTATCTAAAGCTGAGCCAATATTAAAACAACAAAAATAATATATACCTATACAAACTGAAAGACATGGTATAATAATGGGAGGACTTAAACGACATGCAAAAGTACCTGAAATCCAACCACAGTCAGCTATTGGCACATATTCTTCATTGACCATACTTAAATATGGAATGATATGTGTTGGGGTCCCCCCACAGCCCCGGTGGGCATGATGGAGAAGGCGTTTCTCTGGAGGATGGCAAAGGAGACACACTGGAAAAGCCACTCCAACTCTTGGGGCTCACACCTGCGGCTGGCCAGCTCAGCACCTATGGTGGTGAGTAGAGAGGTAGCCCTAGGGCCGAGGACACCAGAAGTCTCCACTGCCAGGGGTACAACTGCAAACCTGTCGGAGAGCGACCAGTATTTGAGGAGTTTGGCCTCCTCAGCCTGATGTGCAGCAGAACCTGGGTTAGTCGCTGACTGCACCAGGTTGCGGCTGCAGAAAGTGTTGGTGCAAGTGGCATCCCGGACGAGGGTTTTGCCACTACGGAATGGGAAGATGGTCATGCCATCTGGCCTTTTGCCATCCCCTTGGTCCAGCCCCACTGTCTCGAGCTGGAAAGGAAAGCCTGCAACGTCCAAGCCATGCTTTATGACCTCATTGAGGGCAGCATGGCGTGGAAGGCGGCCGGCACTGTGGCAACTGGAAAGTGGGTGAATCCGCAGCGACATTGGTGTGACTCGCAGATCCGGAGGCCGAGCCTCAAGGAAACACCAATGTGCAGGCTATTGTTGTTTAGCAGCGTGCCAGTGGAGAAGGAGGGCAGGGCATGAAGCCAGGCACCACTGTGGGGTTTGGAGTCTGCACAAAAACAGGCAAGGCGGTGCTGGTCAAGCTGGCGTGTGAGCCTGTCTGAGGCCAGGTTGCACTGGATGGCATCCCAAGTGCTTTGGGGTGACTTGACATCAACAGGGGGAGAAGGAGGAGGGACGTCTACTGGGCTAAGTTCCAGCCAGTCCCACGTCTCATAGGCGGCCTCACATTCTCTGAACACAGAGGGTTCTATTGTTTAGAAGAACCCTGCTGACCAGGACACAGCACAGGGTTACCGACAAAAGATACGCCGGCAAAGCCAGTGAGATCAGGGACCGGAGGCCAAGGCCGCCATACCTGACAATTAAAGTGGCCTGTTGCCATCTAATGTCATCAAACTTGACGTTGCATATCTCCTTGGCTGCTGCTCGGATACAAGTATCGAGGTCAGCGAGGAGAGATGTGTGGGTGTAGCACGGAGCACTTGAAGGGTATAGAGGAGCTTTGGCATGGCGAAGCAGTTCCTCAACAGAAAGAGAGCTGGGTGGCCGTCGATCAAGCCCAGTTGGCTCGTGAGAGTCTGGAGTTGTTGAAGCCTTGACTCGAGTTGACCTGGAGGCCGATTCCCGCCAGGGCAGGAACCACCAATTGTAGGTCATGGCAGACAGTCTGTATGAGCCCGCCCAACGTAGCATCATCCAGATACTAAACATTGAGAGGGGCCGTGATACTCTGGGCGATGTGGTCTATACCAAGGGCAAACAGGAGGGGTCCCAAAGGGTCACCCTGTTGGACTCCAGTGGCCGAAGGTATAATAACAAATATATGAGGTGCACGTATACTAGGATGGGATTGTATTTACAATATATTTGTAGCTCATAAAAATAGAAAAGTGTGAAAATATGAATATTATAGTAGATAGTTTCCTATTACTTTTTAACTTCCATCTTTCTAACAAGAATATTCAACAGTTATTAAAATGAGATGTTTTTACAAATTGCTAAAATATGTATGTGTTGTAAGTTTTCCATATACTGATAAATATTAAATACTGAACCATATCTTATGAGTTGTTTCCATTTTAAACAATCCAGACAGTATATTTGCTTGGGGGTGTAAGACATTGCTTATGGAAAAGCAAGCTTACAATCCATCTCCACTCACTGTAATATTTCAACTGCTTTAATATTTATTAAGTAACAACCAAAAGGTGCTGTAGACATGATGAGGCATGTGTAATGGATTGCTGTTATGTTGTTATTTAGAATCAGGTCTGCTCCAATTGAGTTAACATAATCAACAGTGTTCCAGTCATGAATATCTTGTGTTTTCATACAATTAGTTTATTTTCCAATGCCTGCACTTCCTTTTTCAAGATGGTAAGGTGTAATTTGAGAGAGATTTGGTTGCTATTTTTAGCAATCAAGAATCTTTGGCAAAGAATGAAATCATTATCAGTAATAGTAGTAGTAGTAGTAGTTTATGCTGTTTAGCCTGAGTTAAACCCTGAATGAACAGATCTATGATCAAAGGCACTGCAGATATGACCATCCCATCTTTTTCCTGTGTGTAAAGGCATCTACATCTATTATCCAAAATGTTTGATTTTAAGGTGGTAAGGATATGATTTAAGAGATATTTGGCTGCAATATTTAGCAGGTTGAACGACCATGGAAAGGTTCCTTTCTTGTCTCATATAGCTGGCTCATTGTTAGAGGTGTTGTGTGTTATTGCTGTTAGAGTTGTTGATCCTACCATTGTTATTGATGTTGCTCTTGTTACAGTTGTCCTTGTGACTAACATTGCTGTTTAATTGTTGTTATTTTGTTAATTATTTCTTCATCATCGTCATCATTGTTTTTACACTGACTTTTCTATATTGGTTTGGTCAGGACTTTTGGAGGCAATGTTTCAGTCAGATGCCTATCATGACACCAACCATTTTAGTGGCTTCTTATGACATACAAGGATATTTGTTCTTTAAAAATCAACAACACTACAAATATTGAAAAGGATATTGTTGTTGTTTAAGCCTTTCATTACCATATAAGAGACATTACCTATTACTTTCAAATCATTTTGAAAATAATTAAGAATTTGGAGAGATTTAGTAATGTAGTTAACATTTTCTTTATCAAGCTGGTGTTGAGAATATAATGTAAAGGTTTTTTTATATATAATACAAGGCTTTTAGATAAACACTTTGAATTAAATAATTTTGTATCTTGAGAGGTTGCCCAGTACTCCTCGCAACGCTGCTGTCTTTTGCTCTGGTGTTGGCTCAGTTGTTCACCCCTTCCTTTACATTTTCTTTAATATTGCAACATTAAAAGAATATATCCTTCTGAAAGAATCGCGAGCAATTTGTGGTGTTGTCTGGGCATTTGTAATGTTATTTATGTATATATTTAAAACATATTTGTTATGTTATTCTACTGTAAATTTATGCTTTGTATATATCATATGTGTTCATATTTTCACTCCCATTTGTAACGTTATTTAATTACAGACAAAATAAAAAAATTCCAGGTCTATTTTGTATATCTATGATTACATTCACCTTTTAAAGAGGGTAGGGTGAGTTTGACAGATTTTGTTCTTATTTCTAGCATGCCAGGTGACTGCATAGGGACTTTCTTGGGGGAAGATAATAATGTTACTATTTTGATGATTCTGTAGTTGTTACTCTGTGCATCTACTTTTTCAAGACACTAAGGTGAAATTCGAGAGAGATTTGGTTGCTGTTTTTAGCATATTGAGTGACTATGTAGGGACTCCCTGGCAAAGAATGAAATCATTAGCAAGGATTAACAGTGTCTGAAGAAAAATAAGATGAATGGCATCAAGCTAAAATATATATTAAAGTAATGGGACATTGAATTGGCAGTATCGGTAGAGGATCGGACACCATGCTTTAACACATAGAGTTATGGCCCTTTCCATTCTGAGTTCAAATCCCACCGAGGTTAACTTTGCCTTTCATCCTTACAGGGTCGATAAAATAAAGTACCAGTAATGCACTGGGTAATTTGTTGGCCTTGTGCTAAAAGTAGAAACATTAAGAACAATTACAAGGATTACCATCTTACTAACTGCATCACCATAGATGTAGAAATAGTATGACAAAAAGCACACTATAAACGCTACTGCACCACTACCTCTAACACTTAGCAATAGCATCAACAACAGTAACAATAGAGGTAATAATACTAACAACAATGGCATTAGAAATATATTACTATAAACAACAGCAACAAAAAACAAAACATTAGGATTATATATGAACAACCTCAATAACGAATTAAAGTAGCTAATCTGGTATTAACTGTAAATTATTAAAGCTTCTTTACCAATATCTTAAGAGAGTTCTCCAAAATCGATTTGAAGATATCGATATGAGTTTAGTATAGTGGGTGTGTGGGAGTGTATAGTGGCATATGGTAGTGTATGGTTGTTGTTGTTTAACCCCAGGTCAACCCTGATCCAGCAGAAACTCTGATCAAAGATATTCCAACCATAACAACCCCTTCTTTTCTAGTGTTGTGTCGAACTACATGAACCAATGTGTCCTTTCCTTACTTAAGATGTTAGGATATAATTTGAGGAAATTTGATTGCTATTTCTAACAGATCAAGTGACTAGTACTACTACTACTACTTTCCCTTGTCAGTTTATGGTGGTGATGTATGATGGTATGTGATGGAAGTGGTGGGTGCTGGTTGTTAAATAATTGGTGTATGAAACCACCCCTGGGTCTTACAATACTAAGCTATTTATTTACTATTCCTCTTGTAGCTATACATTCTGTGAGTGTGTGTCAATGAAATATGTGTGTCCATATATATATACACTAGATCCGAACACAAAAGGGCCAAACTCCCACTGTCACTGTGTCCATCTCTCCTGCTCTCCCCATCTCTCACTGTTATGAGCAAATGGGGGCCCACATGCTGGCCACTCCAAGGCCCTGGTGGACAGAATAGAGAAGGTGTTTCACCGGAAGATGGTGAGGGAGACACGATGGAAGAGCCATTCCTACTCACAAGGCTCACACTTGCGAGTAGCCAACTCTATGCCAATAGTGGTGAGCAGGGAGGTGGCCCTAGGGCCAAGGACACCAGAAGTCTCCACAGACATGGGCTGAACTGCAAACCTGTCAGAGAGCGACCGATATTTGGAGAGTTTACTTTCCTCAGCTTGAAGGGCAGTAAAGCCTGGGATAGTCGCAGACTGCATCAAGTTGCTGCTGGAGAATGTGTCGCTACATGTGGCATCCCAGATGAGGGGTTTACCACTGTGGCGCAGGAAGATGGTCTTGCCATCTGGCCTTTTGCTGGGAGGGGAAGCCTGCAGCATCCAAGCCATGCTTCATGATCTCGTCCAACTGAGGGTGCACATTTTAGCACCCAACCCCACTTGTTTCTTTACCTTACTCTTAATTACGCTTTATAAATTCTATGTATGTATTTTGTGTATAACTGGATAATGAAGAATAGTATTAAATTCTTTGGTGATATTGATGGTAGTTAGAATGGAGCTATCCCATATCCTTTGTAGTTGAGTTGTAAGGAGTGTAGTGGTTATGGAGAGAAGATAGAGGAGTGAAAGAGAGAATACACATAAGACAGAGAGAGATAGAGAGAGAGCGTGTGTGTGAGAGGGGGAGAGAAAATAACAAAAAAGTTTCAAATAATGAGAAAATATATGATGAGAAATGAACAGAGATAGATAGATAGATAGATAGAGAGAGAGAGATTGAAGAGAGAGGTGGGTAGATAAGTAGGTAGGTAATTATATTGATAGCTAGCTAGATAAATAGATGGATTGATGAAAAACTTGATAGATTAATAGATAGTATGAAAGATAAACAGAATTTTAAAAAAAAGCAATAAAATTGAGTGAAATGATGGAACCACTGACGTTAAATGTTAAAATAATTTAAATCTGGCACCAGTTCATGTAGTATCAGGATATAAGAAAATGTGGTGCATAAGCAATAGCACTTGTAAATCTCCTAAGATCTGAGATGAATATTAAAATATAGAATCACACTTTAGGTGAAAAATCAAAATAATGGTGAATAGAAAGGTTAGTGAAAAGAGTCAAGTGTGAAAATACATATGTGAAAAGTAGGGTCAGAAATCATTATATTTGCAAAATTAAATTTCCATAATTGAATGATTGAATAGTATTTTGAAAAATCTTTATGTGCACATGTATGTTCATGTACACACATACACACTGACACACACATACATACAAATATGTATGTGTGAGTCAGTGTGTGTATGTATATATATATCATCATCATCATCATTTTACGTCCGTTTTTCCTAGGACTAGAACTGTTTCATTTGAAGGAAATCATCAGGAAAGCCTGACAATTTCCTTCGAATGAAACAGAAGATATTTCTGTATTAAATATTTATACTCTTCTATGTATTGAGTACCTCACTTACTGTGGTTACCCCCGATTGAATCCAGGATACACACGCACACACACACACACACATATATATGTGTGTGTGTGTGTATCCCGGGTTCAATTGGGGGTAACCACATATGATATATATGTATATATATATGATATATATATGCATATATATATGATATATATGATATATATATATGATATATATCATAAATCATGTCCTTAGAATTATTAGATAAAATATATACCATTTTCTCTCCCAATTAGCATAATTAACCATATAAAAAAATCAATTAGACCAGGCTATAAGAATAAAGGCTCCTATGAAGAAATATTTGATAAATAACTGAAAGCGGCCTCTTTCAGTGACCCCAATAGAGTACTTACCCAACATTTCAACAGCATGTAGAAACTGACTAAATATACCGTCAACCATACACAATTAGGTGTAAATTTAAACTTAGAAGAAACGTGTACATACTGTAATTACATCTCTACCATGGTTTCGTCCGTATTTTTAGATATCCTATTGTTAAGGATGAACCTAGAGTAACAGACTCTTCAGGAGACAAACTCAGTTGGACAGTTAATTTTCCAAAGCTATCGCGTCAAAAATAGATTAAAAAATGGCTAAGAATCGTGACGTGGCAGTGGTCAAGTTAGAAAGAATGTGATTAGTTGCTTACGGCGGGTAGGCTTGTTGCTTTCATTGAGCCACAACGTGACCGGTTGCCACATATATATCTGTGACTTTATGTATATGTAAATCTTTATATTTATATGATATATATGTATATATATATACATATATATATCATATATCTATATCTATATATACATATATGATATATATAATATATGATATATATGATATATGATATATATGATATATATGATATATATAATATATGATATATATGATATATATGTATATGATATATATGTATATATATATATCCCACACTGTAAATGTGGGTGGTGTTAGGAAGGGCATCCAACAGTAGAAAACCAGCCATATATGAACAAGATATGGTCACCCAACACAACTTGCCTCAAAATAGGACCCATCTAATCCATACTAGTGTGGAAGATGGACGTTAATCGATGATGATGATGATACATATTATATATATATGTATATATATGATATATATGTGTATATATATATGATTATATATGTATATATATATGATTATATATGTATATATATATGATTATATATGTATATATATATGATTATACATGTATATATATATATATGATTATATATGATATATATATATATGTGTATATATATTTATTAAAATAACAGATTAAAGTTTAAGCAAAGAATCGCTGCTTTCACCCTTAACGGGATCTTCTGAAACTAACAAAGTCAATCTGTAAACGCAGAACTGGATATTTCAAAAAACCTTGCAACCGGAGGAAGACAGGAAGACGATAGTTTGGTTCGTGGTAACGTTCGCTGGCAAAGAACGGGAAAAAACGAATAATACGTCATTAATAGGAGCGGTGAAAAACAATTACGCGCAAAGACAGAACCACGTTTATGGTATAAAATAGGTCGTAGACTAATGTTCTCTTAGGTGGTGCATAGAGATGTTCTCTGGCAATGAACGAAAAAACGAAGATAATAAGACAAATGTGGAGCGTGGAGAACAATAGCACGCAAAGACAAAATCACGTAAATGGTAAGCAGAAGTCGTAGACTAAAATTCTAACTAGAAGACCAAATGAATCTCCGCTACAGAGTTAAGAACAAAGTAAATAAATACAATACAGAAGTAATAGAAACAAATAAATACATTCACGCAAACAGATACGTACATACACGCAAACAGATACGTACATACACAAGCATACGCAAAACCTTACCATAGGTATACAAAACCACGCACATATAAATATGTGTGTGTGTGTGTATGCTTGTGTACAAATAAATAAATAATTATATAAACGTATATAAGTAAATAAATACGTATATAACAAGCGCACACGCATACCTACATATAAATACACGAATGTTCGGAGACGTAAGTCAACTAAAACAAGAAGTACACATATACACACACACACCATACGTACGAACCTGCATACTCACGCAGACGCAAAACTCCCGTATACACATAGCCAAACCCTAAATACCAGAATATGTAAAAATTATACGCCATAACAGTCAAATATACGTACGAGAAGGTATACATACCTTCACAAAACATATCGTCTTCCTGTCTTCCTCCGGTTGCAACGTTTTTTGAAATATCCAGTTCTGCGTTTACAGATTGACTTTGTTAGTTTCTGAAGATCCCGTTAAGGGTGAAAGCAGCGATTCTTTGCTTAAACTTTAATCTGTTATTTTAATAAATATTTGCTCTACGGTTCTTATATATTTGATATATATTTTCCTTATCGAGCCCTCTTTGGATTTTAGTCTTCAATTTTATTATTATTACTATATGTATATATATATATATGATATATATATATGATTATATATGTATATATATGATTATATATGTATATATATGATTATATATGTATATATATGATTATATATGTATATATATGATTATACATGTATATATATATGATTATACATGTATATATATATGATTATACATGTATATATATATGATTATACATGTATATATATTTGATTATATATATATATATGATATATATATATATATATGATTATATATGGTTTATATATATGATTATATATGGTTTATATATATGATTATATATGGTTTATATATATGATTATATATGGTTTATATATATGATTATATATAGTATATATATATGATTATATATGATATATATATATATATGATTATATATGATATATATATATGTATATATATATATATGTATGTATATATATATATGTAGTGAAGGTGCATGGCTGAGTGGTAAGAGAATTGGATTCACAATCATGAGGCTGTAAGTTCGATTCCTGGACCGGGTGATGCGTTATGTCCTTGAACAAGACACTTTATTTCACGTTGCTCCTTCTAGCTGGAGTTACTGCCGATAGATAGTATTAGCAATTGGAAAGACCAACGGGAACATTGATTCCTCAGTCCGATTTGACGAAAGTCGATCGACTATATATATATGTATGTATATATATATATATATATATATATATATGTATGTATATATATATATATGTATGTATATATATATATATATGATATATATGTATATATGATATGTATGATATATATACATATGTATATATATACATATGTATATATATACATATATGATATATATATATATATATGTTTATATATGATATATATATATATATGTTTATATATGATATATATATATGATATATATATATATGTATATATACATATATATATATATGTATATATACATATATATATATATATGTATATATATATATATATATATGTATATATACATATATATATATATGTATATATACATATATATATATATATGATATATATATATATATATATGTATATATACATATATAGGGTGGTGCCCCAGCATGGTCTCAGCCGGATGGCTGGAACAGGTAAAAGAGTAAAATAGTATATATATATTGTTATATTTGGGGAGGGTCATATTGTTATAATATTGCCAGAAATAATAATAAAACACACTCACTATCAAAACACACCCCCGTCCCACCACCCTCCACCCCACCCACACCGCCCCTTTCAATGTAAAGTTATGTTGGTCCCACAACATCCAGGCCGAAACAAATGAGATCGTGTAGGTGTCACAACAAAAAACACACAGTCCACGCTGTAAAGTGGTACTATTATCTTTCCTCCCATTGTATTGTAATGCCTACATCATTTTTATTTTATTTATTTATTTATTCTTGCCTCAAAATAGGACCCATCTAACCCATGCTAGCGTGGAAGAAAGACGTTAATCGATGATGATGATGATGATATATATATATATATATATATATATATATATATATATATGTAGGAGGTGAGTTTATTATTGTAGTACAATAAAGCAATGCAGATATCGGATAAGAAGCACTCTACAGTTTGTAGAACTGGAGTATGCATAATATAAGATCAAAAGATGGTTAAAGGAGTTCCATGTATTTTATTATGCGCATTTCAAAAACAAACATCATCATGCAATAATATTTGTGTTTTCATCAGATAAAACAGGAGAACATGATATGAAGGCTAAAAAACACTTGTGGATAGTGCAGTTTTAAATCAACATATGTTGATTTAAAACTGCACTATCCACAAGTGTTTTTTAGCCTTCATATCATGTTCTCCTGTTTTATCTGATGAAAACACAAATATTATTGCATGATGATGTTTGTTTTTGAAATGCGCATAATAAAATACATGGAACTCCTTTAACCATCTTTTGATCTTATATTATATATATATATATATATATATATATATGTAAACTTAATATATTCCCTCTGCTATATTGGTATCACCTTCAGTAATCAACAAAATTATGGTACAACCTATATATAAAAGCATCCAGTGCACTCTGTAAATGTGGTTGGCATTAGGAAGGGCATCCAGCCACAGAAACCAAGCCCAAATCAGTTCTGTATGAGCAAGACATAGTCATCTGACCTGGCGTGTCTGACAACGGGACAACTCATCTAACCCATACTAGTAGGGAAAATGGATGTTAAAACAACAACAATGATGATGATATGGACATCATCATCATTGTTTTAACATCCGCTTTCCCTGTTAGCAAGGATTGAATACGTATATGTATATAATATATATGTATATATTATGTATATGTATATAATATATATGTATATATTATGTATATGCATGTATTATTGTTTTATATTTTGTATCTCGGCTCTGTAATACATTTGATAATTTACATTGAGCCTTTTCTCTTACCGGTAATTGGCTAGTACTTAGTACTACCCACCATGTTTATAATTATATATAAACCATATATAAGTATAAATATTATTATTACTATATATGTAGGTATATATTTATGTATATATCATCATCATTTAATGTACAATTTTCCACAATAGCATGGGTTGGATAAGTTGTCCTATAGTGAGACAAGTTAGATCAGATGACCATGTCTTGAACGTACAGAACTGTTCTGGCTTAGGTTTTATGGCTGGATTCCCTTCCTAACAGCAACCACATTTACAGTGTGGACTGGGTGCTTTTTATCATGACACCAAAACAACCACAAAGTAGGATTGCATCAATATAGTGTTAGGTTCTGTGTTGTTATTCACTGAGACTTTTTGAAGTTTCAGCAAAAATACTTGCAAACAGATAGCAACACCAATAACCACACTAGAACACTCCACTGCCATAATAAGCAGTACTGATTATTTCTGAAGATGCATTAATTATTTAAACAAATGCAGATTGAAGAGAAATATTTAAAAGCCATAGTTTTTGGTTTGATCAGAAAAATAGCTGGAAAGAAACCAAACTGGAAACAGCTAGATAAGCAAATTGATATTAAATTAGAAAATATCAGAATTGGTATATTAGTTATTACTAAATGACTGTAGAACTGATAGCAGCTGAGAACATAATTTTATTAACAGAATGAAGAGAGACAGTTTTATAATTACATAACTGCCAAGAAAAGAATTCCTTTTCGGAGATCTTCATATTGGTTCATGTGCCTGTATGTGCATGACTATATGCATGCTTGTGTGTTTGTGTGTTAATATGCATTGAATAGACATTCAAATTTATACATCTGCATGAATAACTGGAGCTTATATTGTTGTATCAGGAGCAACTCCTTAATGCTAAATAGTCTGCTAACATACATATTCTCCAACAATTATTTTCACAACATATAATATAGATAGAAACATTGTTGAGTGACTAAAATGTTTGTTTCAAAGGATTTTGGATGTGATTCCACTGTAACACCTTAGACAAGTGTCTTCTAATATAGCTTTGGATTGGCTAATGCCTTGTGAGAGACATTTGGTTAATGATGATCATCATCATTTTCCCTCTGTTTTCCATGCTAGCCTGGTTTGGACAGGTACCATGTTTAGCATGGCTTCTATGTCTGGATGTTCTTCTTAATGCCAATTACTTTACAGAAATTGATACATGAAATTAATAAAACTTTGTGTTATCGTATCTCTGTGATTGTCTTTTTTATCTTGAACTATATACACATATACAGACACACACACACACATATATATTTTTTATATAACAAAGGACCATGAGAACTGGTGACATGCAGTACTACAGAAGTGTGACCTGATCTGACCACATACCTCCTCACCTCAACTAGGATTCATTAGTAATTATCTTCACCATCACTGTAAAACCCCAATCCTTCCATGTTCCTTAGTAGTTATTCTCACATCACTACATCCACTTCCAAAATACTATCACAAAAGTTGTAACACCTTTGTAGTTGTTATCAATTTAGTATATACCCACATGCTATCGGAGGTTACCCTCCTCCTACTCATCACCTTGTCAAATGCTGACACACTTCTCATACACCCATCACATCATACTTATCATCCTTCTCACACCCCCATATGGTGCCTTAAAAATGCACCCAATACTCTGTGTAAAGGGGTTGGCATTAAGAAGGGCATCCTGCTGTAGAAACCATGCTAAAAAAGTGTCAGAAGGACCCTTCAGTAGTTTCAATGACATGACAACCTCCCTAGTGTTGGTGATCTTTATGATAAATACACCCAGTACATTCTGTACAGTGGTTGATGATACCAATGCAATCTTCTCTCCTGCACACTGCATCTGATCCCTCTCATGCCTAATTTCTCATACATTTATGCTTTGCCATTTGTATATATTACTATTGCACATCCATCAAAGCATGGAGGCTTCATTTCTTATATATATATATATATATGTGTGTGTATATATATATATATATATACACACACATATATATATATATATACACACACACACATATATATATATATATATATATATATATATATGTATATATATATATATATATATGTGTGTGTGTGTGTATATATATATATATATATATGTGTGTGTGTGTATATATATATATATATATGTGTGTGTGTGTATATATATATATATATATATGTGTGTGTATATATATAGCATCATCATCATCATATATATATATGTGTGTGTGTGTATATATATATATATATATATATGTGTGTGTATATATATATATATATATATATATACACGATTATATGCGATTTCATGTGATTATATGCGATTCCTGATGATTTCTCACGAATGAAACAGTTCTAGTCCTGTAGAATCTCTTCTATATTAAAACTTTTATACTCTGGTATTTACCTCCGATTCAATCCGGAATAACTTACCTATATATGTATATATATATCATCATCATCATCGTTTAACGTCCATATTCCACGCTTGCATGGGTTTGGACGGGAGTTTTCCCACTTGAAGCAAGAGTGGTTGTCTTGCTCGCTTAGGACTGTCTGGCGGGTTTCTACAGCTGGATGCCCTTCCTAACACCAACCACGTTTACAGTGTGGACTGGGAGGTTTTTACCGTGTTACCTACACGCCCACATTACAGCGTGGACTGTGTTTTTTTGTCGTAACACCTACACGACCTCATTTGTTTCGGACTGGATGTTGTGGTACCAACATAACTTTACATTGAAAGTGGTGGTGTGGATGGGGGGGGGGGGTGTATTTTTGTTAGAGGTGCCTACTGACTGTAGTAGGTTTCACTTTGTACTCTGGTAAGGCGGGTCTTCTGTATTACTGTGTAGCGCCAAAGATCTCAGTCCAGTGACATTGTCTTGGAGAGGTGTAAGTGTGTGAGGTCGGAATTTATCAAGTCGTCCCAGGTTTTTCTGGGTCTGCCTACTCCGTGGCTACCGTCTATTTTTATTGCCCTGCACTTTTTTATACAGCTGTCGTCTTTCATGCACATCACGTGACCGTACCAACGTAGTCTTCTCTCGAGTAAACAACATTTGATCTCTCGTATTTCTAATTTTTCCCTTAGTTCATTTATGCTTTGCCGTTCATGTATATTACTATTACACATCCAGCGGAGCATGCAAACTTCCTACCTCTCCAGTCTGCGTATATCCTCTGCACACAATGCCCAGGTCTCACTGCCATGCAACATTACTGTTCGTATGCAGGCATCATACAGCCTGCCTTTCATTTTTAGAGAGAACCCTTTAGCAGCTAATAGTGGTATAAGCTCTCTGAACTTTTTCCATCCAGTTCTGACTCTAGCTACTGTACTTTCAGAGCACCCTCCACCACTGCTGATTTTGTCACCCAAGTAACGGAAGGTGTCCACTATTTCTATAGAACCATCTGTGCAATGGAATGAGCTAGTATTCTGTGGGCACTTGCTGCTACTTATTGCACCAGAGCACTGGCCACATGTAAAATCTATGTTCTTAGTTAGCTTACCTGTGATCCCACTACATCGTTTATGCACCCATACTTTGCATTTGGGACATAAAATGGAGTTTCTACCTACTCCTTTCCTACACACTGAGCATGGCCATTTCTCAGATGGGACCGGTGCCCTATTTTCCTTCCTACAAACTAGAACTTTAGTCTTAGACAGGTTAATTTTAAGGCCTTTTGATTCTAGGCCATGCTTCCATGTTTGGAATTTCTTCTCTAGTTCAATCATTGATTCAGCTATGAGCGTTAGATCATCTGCATATAAGAGTTCCCATGGGCAGCCGGTCTTGAACTCCTCTGTTATAGCCTGAAGGGCAATGATAAATAGTAGGGGGCGAAGAACGGAGCCCTGATGAACACCAACTTTTACACTAAACTCTTCACTATATTCGTTGTTAATTCCAACCTTGCTGGCTGTTTCTTTATACATGGCTTGTATAGCTCTCACAAGCCATTCATCAACACCTAGTTTTCTAAGAGCCCACCAGATAATGGAACGGGGGACTCTGTCAAAGGCTTTCGCCAAGTCGACAAAAGCTAAGTATAGGGGTTTACTTTTAGCTAGGTACTTCTCCTGTAGTTGTCGTACAATGAAAAGAGCGACTGTGGTACTGTTACCTGACACAAACCCAAACTGCATTTCATCTAGATCAATTCGCTCTCTGATTAGTTGTGCTATTACTTTTTCTGTGATCTTCATGACCTGGTCGATTAATTTAATGCCTCTATAGTTACCCCTATCTAGGGCATCTCCTTTACCCTTGTAGCAGTTAATGATGATGCTGCTATGCCAGTCCTTCAGAACAACCCCATTCTATATGACTTGGTTTACTATCCGGGTGACCATAGTGTGTCCCATCGTTCCAGAAGCTTTCAGCATTTCAGCAACTATTTCTGAAGGCCCAGCCGCCTTACCCGTCTTCATATCTTTGATTGCCTTACTTATTATACTACCTTCGACTGACACTGCTGGTCCCTCTATTAGATTGATGTGGGGGAGACTGTCTTTCTCCCATTTGTTCTCCTCATTTAGTAGCCTTTCGTAGTGACACTTCCAAGCTACCTTTTTATCAGCATCAGTGATAGCAAGTACACCATCATCATTAAGGACACACTTCTCCCAGACAATATCATGGTTTTCCTTGACACATTGCCTTGCAATCCTGAACACCTCACGTTTTTGGTCCTCGCGTTGTAGGACATGCTTGAACTTTCTTTCCTCTGCTTCCCTTCTTGCGAAGTGCACTTGTCTCCTAGCTTCCCTCCTGGCCACTTGATAGGCTTCTCTACTTCCTCCATCCCGCCATACTTTCCAAGCCTGCTTTTTGGCCTTAATTGACTCCTCCACCTTACTGTTCCACCACCACGTTACTCTCCTCCTGCCTATAGGCCTGCTCCAGCCACAGACTTCATCTGACGCCATCAGCAGGTTTGCTTTCAGGAATTCCCATTGTTCCTCTATATTGTACGACTCTAATTGCTCTTCCTTACTGTCGAAAGCATCAAGTAATATGCTTTTAAATTTATTACTGGTTGTGGGGTCCTTTAGCTTCCATATTTTTCTCCTGAGGATAGTCCTTTTCTGTTGTTGAGTACGTCTCGTCCTGACTATGAGGTTGCTAATTATGAGTCTATGTTGAGAGGTGCATTCTACATGGGGGAGGGATTTAGTGTTTACAACAGACACTCTGTCACGTCTTCTGGTAAGGATATAATCTACCTGGCTGGTGTGTTCCCCTGATCTGTAGGTGATCAAGTGATTGTCTCGTTTTTTGAAGTTAGTGTTATATATATATATATATATCTATATATATATATGTGTGTGTATATATATATATATATATATATCATCATCATCATCACCGTTTTACGTCCGTTCTTCCACGCTAGCATGGGTTAGACTGGTTGTCCTGTTGTGGGCAGTGTCTGGTCGGCTGACCATGCCTTGCTCATACAGGAACTGATTTGGCTTGATTTCTACGGCTGGATGCCCTTCCTAACACCAACCTCATTTACAGTGAGTGCTGGGTGCTTTTTCGTGGCACCTACACGTCCACTTTACAGTGTGGGCTGGGTGCTTTTTTGCCGTGGCACCTCCACGACCACCTTGCGGTGGGGTGTGTGGGGGCATATTGTCTATATGCTTCAGCTTGTACCCATGGGAGGTCGGGTACTCTGTATTACTGCGTGACGCCAGCGGTCACGGTCATGTGTCATTGCCTTTGAGAGGTGTAATTGGGTAAAGTCGGCTTTTATCACCTCATCCCAGGTCATCTTGGGTCTCCCCACTCTGCGGTTTCCATAGACTTCTAGTGCTTTGCACCTTTTTATGCAGCTGTCATCCTTCATACACATCACATGTCCATACCAGCGCAACCGCCTCTCCTGCACACAGCATTTGATTCCTCTTATGCTCAGTCTCTCTCTCAATTCATTTATGCTTTGTCGTTCACGTATATTACTGTTACACATCCATCGGAGCATGCAGGCTTCGTTTCTCTATATATATTTATTTATATCAGGTCACCAGTTGGTACTACTGGTAACATGTATCCCAGTACAACCTGTCTCGTGGTCGGGTCGTTGGCGACTAAACTGGCAACCCCACCAAGGTTTCTTGGTGAGGAGAGTGACTTTGGACATCCTGCAGGACTAAAAACAAAACCTGTCAAAGGGCAAAGGAGCTCTTAAGAGTCAATGACCATCCAAAATCTAGGAGAAGGAAAACTCTGATATAACACCTGCAACCCTGCTGGTATCCAATAATGTTGACTTGTTCTTCGTTTTGGTAAATATCATCTTGGTTAAGAGAGTGGGACTGGCTTTGTGCAGTGCCTTTGCTCACTATAAAAGCTCCACGGCACAGGCATTGCTTTATATCTGGAGATCTCTCTGCACTTGTCATCACATGGTACCATGGGCCCAGCACTATGGGTCAATAATTGTCACAGGTGTAGAGTTTGTACCAGAGTTTTCAAGTCGCTGGCTGGACTAAAAAGTCACACTCGTTCAGCGCATCAGTAGGGGTTCTCCTACATGGATATAAAGTAGTGGCCGTACTCGAAAACGAGTTGGCAGCCACCATATATATATATATATATATATATATATATATATATATATATATATATATATGTGTATATATATGTATGTATATATATATAAATGAAAGTATAGAAATTATTGTGAGCATGAAGACAACAGTATTTCATAATATATAAGTTATAAGTGTATATATATATATATATATGAGGTTTTCAGGATTGCTAGGCAATGTGTCAAGGAAAACTGTGATATTGTCGGGGAGAAGTGTGTACTTAACGACGATGGCACACTTGCCATCACCGACGCTGATAAGAAGGTAGCTTGGAAGTGTCACTACGAAAGGCTACTAAATGAGGAGAATAAATGGGAGAAAGACAGTCTCCCCCACATCGATCCAATAGAGGGACCAGCAGTGTTAGTCGAAGGTAGTATAATAAGTAAGGCAATCAAAGATATGAAGACGGGTAAGGCGGCTGGGCCTTCGGAAATAGTTGCTGAGATGCTGAAAGCCTCCGGTATGGTGGGACACACCATGGTCACCCGGATAGTAAACCAAGTCATATAGAATGGGGTTGTTCCGAAGGACTGGCATAGCAGCATCATCGTTAACTGTTACAAGGGTAAAGGAGACGCCCTAGATAGGAGTAACTATAGAGGCATTAAATTAATCGACCAGGTCATGAAGGTCACGGAAAAAGTAATAGCGCAACTAATCAGAGAGAGAATTGATCTAGATGAAATGCAGTTCAGGTTTGTGTCAGGAAAAAGTACCACAGACGCTCTTTTCATTGTACGACAACTACAGGAGAAGTACCTAGCTAAAAGTAAACCCCTATACTTAGCTTTTGTCGACTTGGAGAAAGCCTTCGACAGAGTCCCCTGTTCCATTATCTGGTGGGCTCTTAGAAAACTAGGTGTTGACGAATGGCTTGTAAGAGCCATACAAGCCATGTATAAAGAAACAGTCAGCAAGGTTAGAATTAACAACGAATATAGTGAAGAGTTTAGCGTAAAAGTTGGTGTCCATCAGGGCTCTGTTCTTAGCCCCCTACTATTTATTATTGCCCTTCAGGCTATAACAGAGGAGTTCAAGACCGGCTGCCCATGGGAACTCCTATACGCAGATGATCTAACGCTCATCGCTGAATCAATGGCCGAGCTAGAGAAGAAATTCCAAACATGGAAGCACGGCCTAGAATCAAAAGGCCTTAAAATTAACCTGGCTAAGACTAAAGTTCTAGTTTGTAGGAAAGAAAATAAGGCGCCGGTCCCCTCCGGGAAATGGCCATGCTCAGTGTGTAGGAAGGCGTAGGTAGAAACTCCATTTTATGTCCCAAATGCAAAGTATGGGTGCATAAAAGATGTAGTGGGATCACAGGTAAGCTAACTAAGAACATAGATTTTACATGTGGCCAGTGCTCTGGTGCAATAAGTAGCAGCAAGTGCCCACAAAACACTAACTCTTTCACTTGCGCAGAGGGTTCTATAGAAATAGTGGACAGCTTCCATTACCTGGGTGACAAAATCAGCAGTGGGAGAGGGTGCTCTGAAAGTACAGTAGCTAGAGTCAGAACTGGATGGAAAAAGTTCAGAGAGCTTATACCACTATCACCCACTAAAGGGTTCTCCCTAAAAATGAAAGGCAGGTTGTATGATGCCTGCATACGAACAGCAATGTTGCATGGCAGTGAGACCTGGGCATTGTGTGCAGAGGATATACGCAGACTAGAGAGGAACGAAGATTGCATGCTCCGCTGGATGTGTAATAGTAATATACGTGAACGGCAAAGCATAAACGAACTAAGCAAAAAATTAGACATAAGAGGGATCAGATGTTGTTTACTTGAGAGAAGGCTACGTTGGTATGGTCACGTGATGCGCATGAAAGACGACAGCTGTATAACAAAGGGCAGGGCAATAAAGATAGATGGTAGCCACGGAGTAGGCAGACCCAGGAAAACCTGGGACGAGCTGATAAATTCCGACCTCACACACTTACACCTCTTCAAGACAATGTCACTGGACCAAGACCTTTGGCGGTACTCAGTAACAGAGAAGACCCGCCTCACCTAAATACAAAGTAAAACCTACTAGTCAGTAGGCATCTCTAAGAAAATACACCCCCGTCCCACCCCATCCACACCGCCCCCTTCAATGCAAAGTTATGTTGGTGCCACAACATCCAGGCCGAAACAAACGAGATCGTGTAGGTGTCACGACAAAAAAACACACAGTCCACGCTGTAATGTGACCGTGTAGGCAACATGGTAAAAACCTCCCAGTCCCACACTGTAAATGTGGTTGGTGTTAGGAAGGGCATCCAGCTGTAGAAAACCCGCCAGACAGTCCACGCTGTAATGTGGCCGTGTAGGCAACACGGTAAAAACCTCCCATCCCCACACTGTAAATGTGGTTGGTGTTAGGAAGGGCATCCAGCTGTAGAAAACCCAAGACAACCACTCTTGCCTCAAGTGGGAAAACCCATGCAAGCGTGGAACAGGGACGTTAAACGATGATGATGATGATGATGATATATATATATATATATATGTGTATATGTGTATATATATATATATATATATATATATATATATATATATATGTGTATATGTATATATATGTGTATATGTATATATGTATGTGTATGTGTGTATATATATATATATATATATATATATATATATATATATATATATATATATATATATATATATATATATATATATATATATATATATATATATATATATATATATATATATATATATATATAAGGGAGGCATATGGCTTAGTGGTTAGAGCATTGGCCTTGCAATCGAAAGATTGTGAGTTCAATTCTCAGACCGGGTAATGTGTTGTTTCCTTGAGCAAGACACTTTATTTCACATTGCTCCAGTTTACTCAGCTGTAGAAATGAGATGATAAGTGGTCGTGTAGGTGCCACGGCAAAAAAGCACCCAGCACTCACTGTAAATGAGGTTGGTGTTAGGAAGGGCCTCCAGCTGTAGAAATCAAGCCAGAATCAGTTCCCGTCCCACCCTTGCAAGCAGGGAAAAAGCGGACGTAAAATGAAATGATGATGAATGATGATATATTAATAAGAACGATGAAGTTCGATTTACATTTATTTAGACTTTTATTGTGTACCGACCTGTTATCGATCTGGTCTTCAGACTGGCGATGCGACAAAACATATAGTATTTGTTGTGACTTGTATGTGGGTGCTGGAGTGCAATAGGTAGGGTAACTTTGTGTGTATATATACACCTGTATATTCATATTGATTACTGACACATGGAAAGTGATTAAAGATAAAAATGGTATTTCCTATATCAGTTATGTTGCTATAATAATGCTTTCTTTATTTGCTATAATAATAAAATCACTTTCCAATTACAAAGCCCTTGTTTCTAATTCTACATTTGTCCCTGTAAATAGTTATTTCTCTAAAGTCATACAATTAATCTTGAATGTCATTTGTACATAAATACTGAACAGGCAACCATTAAGTTATATCCTAGAAATAAATTATTAAAATACCATTTTTATCTTTAATCACTTTTCATGTGTCAGTAACCAACATAAATTATAAGGTTTCTCTTATGCAAATCATGTTTATCAGAACTTACATTTCCCAGTTTGTATGATTGTTCATATATCCAATGATCCTGTTATGTACGGCATAACATTGATGGACTCCAAAAACTTAACTACATTCAAAACTATTGCTGGCATGGGTCTACTGGTCATCAATATTATTATTATTTTTTTGTTGTTCATGTAATTGTTCTTGTTTAGAAAATTTGTAAGTATAGAGTTAGACAATCTATATGCTTTGCATGCAACCATTAAATTTTATTTATTTGGTCAGCAGCATAACTTAATTCAGCATTCTAGCCATTTCCGCACCATCTTTATTATAGCTGTACTATCTTAAGTAGTGAAACTTAAAACACGTGGTCTTTATTTTAAAAACAAAGTGTTTATAATACAATAAGCAGAGGGAAATGTTTGAAGAAGAGCAGTAATAAGATATCTTAGATAAAGGAGATAGACTAATCTTAGCCATTGCAGTAAACCCAGACACATAACATTCATGTATTTTCAGGATGGGTAATCAACTTCAAAGTTACACTTTTTGTGGAGTACAAAGTAATAGATTTAATTGCATTGTAGCTGTAGACAAAAACTATTATCTTTTTACTTCAGTTAACCTTACTGGAAAGTGGTTTGTGCTAGGAAGGTTTTTGCTGATAAAGAAAAAAAAAACTTTATTGCATCAACATATTTGCAGAAACACCTGTAAATTTAATTAATTTTCACATTTTGGTTTATTTGTCCATTCAGCAACTTTTTCTGTAAGTCACAGAATACTTATAAGCCTTTAGCTTAATTCAGAAAGTATTTTGGTAGATTTAGTAGGCATGTTGAAAGTCTAATGAAACTTGAAATATGATAATCTTATTGCTGTTTATGTGTTTTGATTGAGTTGGGTTTAAGCCAAAAACAATATTTAAACGTGCTTTTATATATTAACCTAAACATAATAGATAAAATATTTAATGTATGAAGAAAAATGTATGAAGAAAACTGAATAAACAAATATTGATAAACGTTAAGGAATATATTAAACAAATGTTATACAAACTAAGGAATATTTATATAAAAATGAATGCTTAAACTGAAAAAAAAATCATTATCATCATTTTACATTCATTCTTTCATCCTAGCATGAGATGGACAAGACTTTTTAAAGAAGCTTTCCTACAGCCAGATGTTTTTTTAATGAAATTTGACTTTTTATAGGAACATTGAGATGTAATAGATGTCATGACCTCAGTAGAATTTGAATGCAGAGTGAAGACAACTGGAACAAATATCAAGGCCTTTTTAAAATGACACCCTAGCCAATTTGCTCCCTATTTATGCCTATTAGTTCTGAAATGAACAGTAAATAAATATAACCAGATGCAATACATTAGTTCAGTGATATACAATATCTCCTAGGTAGACCTCCAGTGGTCCATACCAAAGTTTTGATGAGTGATGTCCTGTGTTGCACAATGCAATTAAAAGTAAATTTATATTTGGGAGCCTACCTTCTGAAAAAAAAATCTTTCATGAACTCTGTGGTCTACTATCTGAAAATGATTATTTGTCATGTTCTAGTTGACAAACTGTTGCCACTGCTCTTTTCTACTGAGTGGTTGGTATTTTGGATTTAGGAAAAGGTTATAACTGTAAAACTAGACAATTATTTACAGGGGTCATACAAATATTAAATATCAACAATCATACTGCAACTAATACTCTTGTGGGAAAACAGAGGTAAAGCTTTGAAAAGAAGAATTATTTACATAACCAAGAATAGTTACAACATAACCAAAACTTGAAATATAGGCTCTGTGTATTGAGCCAGTATCTTATTTTAAAGTTTCCTTTATAATTCTAGAGAACATATATCAGAACATTTAATCATTTCGCTTCCATCTATATATATATAGATGGTAACCAAAAATCATAAACAGAAATAGATGGTAACCAGAAATCATAAACAAGAGTGAAAAAAACACACAAAAGACCTCTTTTCATCTCTCTCTCTCTCTCTCTCACACACATACATATCATCATCACCGTTTCACGTCCATTTTTCCATAGGTTAGACGAGTATATATATTTATACACACATTGGTTGACTAGGGGTTAAACAAAGCAATTACAACAGCAGAGGGACAAGGGAGCTTTTACATTGATCAACTTGCTAGAAATAGCAGTGGGCTAACCCTTTAGTATTTACATTACTTTATATATACTATTATATTTTTATGGTAAAGGATTGGTGGATTGGCAGTATCAGTAGAGGGTCGGACGCCATGCTTTCCAGCATAGTTACGTCCTTTTACAATCTGAGTTCAAATCCTGCCGGGGTTGACTTTGCCTTTCATCCTTATAGGGTCGATAAAATAAAGTACCAGTAATGCACTGGGTAATTGCTGGCCTTGTGCCTAAAGTAGAAATAATTATATTTTTATGGTAAAGGCTTTATCTCACATAATTATCTCACATAATATGGAATCTTTGAGATTTTGATATTTATTTTGAGAACAATAACTTAACATCAGTTTGAGCAGCCGGTTACAGCCGGTTTGAACAGAAAGAGGTGAGAGAATTCTGGTGCTGGATATGGCTGGTTTGAATGCTAAAGGGTTAAACAACAATGGCAATTGAAAAACAAACCTCTACGATCACACAGTCAGCTAGAAATAATCATTAAATTTCCTTCAAACTGCACTCTTCTGTCTTTAAAAATGAAATGACAAATCTAATAATTTAATACCTGGTGAATAATAATACAGGATGGTCATAGCTAGAATGTGTTTGTAGATAGGTAGGTAGGTATTACTAAGAAAATATCTATATATGATTTTCAAATATATTTGAAAATTCTCAATGATTTTGAGAGATTTATAACTAACTTTTTTATTATTAAGTTTGTGTTTAAAACATAACTTAAAGGTTCTTACATAAAATTATGATGAAGGTTTTTTTAAAATAAATGTAAACACTTTAAAATAAACAGCTTTGTATCATAGAACCAGGAGCTAGTTCAGGTGGTTTTGTGTCAAAAAGGTTATGGTTTCTGTTACTAATATAGCACACTATTATTCAGTGTTCTTCACTGTGCACTAATGAGCCATGTCAAAGCCATTGAATTATCTGTCTTTGCAAAAAGACCACAACTGTGCCATTAATTGAATGCAAGCTACTGTTCCATCAGTTGACAGGTTGTTATTTTAATGACTTGGTAAATAGCTACTCTCTCTCTCTCTCATTAGTATTATCAAACATGTGAAAATTTGTCACTCTACTTGCTAAAGATAAAACTCACTTCCAGCTGCAAGTTTTCATTCAATTTTTAATTAACTTAAACTTCAGAGTTGTCTCACTTGTATTTTTGAGCAGAATTAATCATTATGTAATGATTTTATTATAATTTTGGGAGTAATTATAATTAATAAAACATTTTTTGCTCACTACATTAAATATGTTAATTCACACTTAATATAGTGATAGGTTAACATAGTAATAGGTTTGGTATGAAAAAAACAGAGAGATCAAACTTTGTGACATTCATGTGTTCTTGCATCCATATACAAAGTATTCAATAGTGTATTATACATAATAGTTCTACTGATATTGGCATTGTTTCCATGACACAAAGTTTAAATTTTCTATTCTTCAAACTAATACATTTATGTAAATATAAAATTTATAGAAAATATTCTATGAATTTAATAACCTTAATAAATCTAACTCAATAATCACTACAGAGCCACATAAAATAATCAAGAATATATTTTATTTATTGGATTAGTCTGGAGGAAGGGATTGGGCTCGTGGTTTTTGCATTCCTTTCAAGACTGGTGGGAAAAACATGGACAAAGAGATTTTCAAAGAAACAATATTCTTAGGAAGAAGGAATAGGCATGCTGGCTAGTACAGACCTTGGGAAGGAGAGTGGTCACAATGTGGATACCAAATGGAGAAGAAGCCAGTATATATAACAGTAAAAATGACAAAGTGAGGAGATAAACAGTACATATGTAGGTGAAAAGCTAGAATATGTTGGAGAATAACTTCATACCAATCAGATGAGTTACCTTTTTTTGTAGATAGAATTGAGGACAACTGTATATGTTGTAGTAACAGTTGTGGATGCAGTACTTCAATGTGTGTCTCATTGTTGATACTGTAAATACCTGACATATTCATCTTCAAATCGATTTTTAAATTACAGTTTTGGAAATATTTTTTTTTTTGACAGATATAATAGAAAATTGCTAACCTTCCTTAGCAATAAAGATATATGGTAAATGTGCACTCATAGTAATCTTATATTAATTTATGATATATGGAGGTTCATTGGTTGGCTTTTGAAACGAGTATGTATATAGAAAACATGATTTCTATTTTAGTAAACATATCAGGAAATCTATACATATCATATCTTAATAAGAAACCTATCATACCAAATACAGTCCCTAGCAAAATATACACAGCATCACAGGAAAGTAAAATATTCACAGTTTGATTCATATTCCAAATATGCTGCTGTAGTAACAGCAAAGAATTTTTCTCCAATGGTGTTGTTGTTTATAGATGTGCTTAAAATGTTTAAACAAATATTGATGAATATATAATTTTAGATATGGTTCCTTTCTTTTTAACATAAACAACACCATCAATTTAAAATAAAACATTCTAATTTAGTTTAAATTTACACAGAAGTAGGTTAAAACATACAAAAAGTTCTGATTTATGGTCTTTAAGTGATGGAAATATTCTTTTCCTTGCTGAAGTAATATCTAGATGGAAAAAAACTACCAATTTACAAAATTACATTGTGTTGTGTAAAATCCTATCAATAGTATAAAACTAATACAAAATTGCAATGTAAAAATTATTTATATGAGAATAATACACACAAATGTCCATTTATTATTTGTAAAATATGCGTAAAATTTTGCTTACAAAGCATAATCAAGAACATTTTCTTAATATTACCACTACTAAAAATGTGAAGGCTAAGGGGTAGAGTTGTTGGATTACCAGCCAAAGCCATGAGTTTAATTTTCTACCAACCTAGGTGCTGCTTTCATTTCATAGTTGAGTGCTAACTATTAGGAAAAGTATCAAGAATTATCACCCAGAATAGTTCTTTAGTAATTAATTTATATTCAGAAGTTAATCTATGGATGTATGCATATGTGTGTCTATACATATATATCTACCAATCTCTCTCTCTCTCTCTCTCTATATATATATATATATATATATATATATACACACACACACACACACATACTTACATATATATATATATATATATATATATAAACTCGCCACCTACGGAAACGTCTTATTGAGTCAAACAACGCCGTATGCTAAAACTATCCACAATATGAAGTATTCACAACCTCTAACTGGATTACCTATAATGATATTTTATTATCTCTTATATATATATCATTATCATCATTTTACGTCCGCTTTTCCCTGCTTGCAAGGGGTGACGGGAACTGATTCTGGCTTGATTTATACAGCTGGATGCCCTCCTAACACCAACCTCATTTACAGTGAGTGGCTGGGTGCTTTTTTTCCGTGGCGCTGCACGTCCATTTTACAGTGTGGACTGGGTGCTTTTTTTGCCGTGGCATCTCCACAACCATTTTGCAGTGGAATGATATGGATCCCAGTCTCTATCATCTCATTTCTACAGCTGAGTAAACTGGAGCAATGTGAAATAAAGTGTCTTGCTCAAGGAAACAACACATCACCCGGTCCGAGAATTGAACTCACAACCTTTCGATTGCAAGGCCAATACTCTAACCACTAAGCCATTTGTCTCCATATATATATATATATATATGTAATGGCTTACATTTTTTAACACGTTATCTTACTTTCATCTTGCTGTTTTTCTTCCTTTTTTCTTTTGTTTCATTTATGACTCCCATGCTATAAAATGCACCACACTTTTTCTTTGATGCCACATACAATTGTATGTGTACTTGTAGCTTAATTGCTATAAATTAATGTTTTGTCTCTCATCTCTTACTCCATTGGACAGCTTTTGGCTTATGTTAGATGCTGTGATCCTGGATGGACCAACAGTAACAGCCTGGAGTTCCGTGTCCTTTGTATGTTTATTTAAAAAAAATAATTTTTTAAGGTATCCCCTTAAAAAATTGATTTTCGTTTTGCCTTGTTTCCTTTCATTGTCTTGTCCTCTCTGTTAAAATTTTTTAAAGATTATTTATATATTGTTATACTTTTGGAAGGTCATACTGCCAATAGAAACACATGCATCTATTGGTTTTCACTTCAATCTATTACAAATATCTAGTTGATTGGTTTGATAACTGGAAGGTTGTTTGTGTATTGTTAAAGCTCTTTCATCATACATTCTGGGACCTCCTCAGTGACTAATTTGTCATTTTGTGTATCTCCTTTGTTTTGTCCTACACCATCTTGTTTTTGTGTGCTGTGTATTTGGGTTGTGCATGCATTATATCCAGGTGTGTGTGTGTTTTTATTTATTTATTTATACGTTTATTTACTTGTCACTAGTTGGTTGCTTGTTCTATCTGTGTGTGTCTGGTTTGTTTTATTAGTTTGGTTCTTTTGTGTCTTTGTATGTGTTTATCTTGTCCTTAATTACTAGTTGTGATGTTGTTGCTATTCCACTCATGTTTTCTGTTTAATTTTGGCTGGAGTTCGTTTATGGTTGTCGCTTCTGTAATCTGTCAGAGCATTGCTTCTTTTCTCTGTGACCCAATTTTCTATTTTGGCATGTTGGTGAAGTACTGATGAGTTTTTCCCACCCTGGAGTTTTCGCCAGTGTTCACTTATCCTTTCTCCTATGCTACGGGCCATCTCACCTATGTAAGTTGTGTTCTTATTCCTACACTGTCCCTCCATATATCTTATGCTATATACTACGTTCCGAGTTTTGCAGTTAATTTGTGGGCTGAATTTGCAGGCTATACATTTCTTATCAGTGCAGGTTTTTTTTTTCAAAAAGATCCTTTTATGGGAATACCTGGTCTTTCAACTATCTTAATATTTAAATTTTGTTTGTCTAGAGCCCTTCTAAATCTGTAAGCTAGTTCGGCTCTGGGAGTTGCATTGATGGACACTACACTCTGATATTTATTGCTATCATACCACAAGTTAACTTATTAGTTTTCTTCTTAATTCTTTCTATCTCATTCCAAGATTCACTCCCAGACATGGGGCAAGTCCCATTTGCATCATTTTCTACAATCTTTGTCCTTTTGATCCTGGCTCCTTTATATACCCTGATCTCATCTCTCTGATTGTAGCCAGAGAACTGCATGCAGTGGATGAAGTGTTGCATGTGTCTCTCTAATTGTTTAGGATTGCACATGCAGGACACATTCCTCATCACTCTTACTAAATCTGCAATTAGTATGTTAACTTTCATGTTATCCAAAATGGTTGAGTCTTAGTGGATCAGGTTCTTGGAGGTCATGGGTTTGGCTTAATGTGAATGGAGGATTTGTATTTTATTTGTGTCTGGGGACATTTCAATTATGGGGTGTATGATCATGGAGAGGAAGCAGGAGAGTAATAAAGCATATGTATATAACATTGGTATTAATAATATCCTAAGATTTTAGGTCCTTTCCAAAACAAATATTAATAACATGTTTTACGTGCTGGAATCTGGAAAAGACCAATACAGATGCAGTCTTTTACAGATATTTTGATAGTTAATAAAAAGCTATCTTATTTAGCAATAGATCTTTCTTGGTGAATCTTTCCATCTCTACTAGTGGAGGCATGGAGGTTAGTGGTTAGGTTGTTTGGTTCACAATCCTATGATCATGAGTTTGATTCCTACCCACACCAAGTGGCACATTGTGTCCTTGAGCAAGATGCTTTATTTCATGTTGCTCCAGTGGTCTGAGAACTTATCTCCCCTTTCTACTGTATTAATGATATTGAAAGCTCTTGTAACAGAACAAAATGATCTGTTGTTGAGACCACCTTCATTTCTCCACACCAGGAGGAGATGGAACTGCCCATGCTACTCCACCACCACACTATATCTATTTTAAAGAATCAATATAGATAATCTTTGAAACATACAGTTAAGAAAATCATACAAGATATATTATATTTACATTATATAGTTACTTACATATATCTGTAGCTATATGTAAATAACTATTTTTATGAAGGGTTGTGTTAGGAATTAATTTATAGAAATTTCAAAAATTGATATGAGTATGAATGAGATTTTAGGATGTTTATGGATTTGTCAAGGGCAACAACATTAACATATTGTCATTATGTTTGAAGGTGGAATTTGTATAAGCTTCTTTTTTATGCTTATAAAAATAATTTTAAAAACTTTTTAAAGAATTAATTTCATTAACATTCAGTGTTTTATTGAAACATATTAGCTTCAATAAAAATGTTACTTGTTCATTTGAAGCTGAAGATTTTTTATGGTAAGAGAATGGAAGAAATAATGTTGATTATTTACCCAAGTTATGTGAACACTTGTATCAACTCTCAATAATTCTGAACTCATTTCGAGGGAATTAGCTCCTCATCTGTATGCACAATACATTTTTGCTTCTCAAAAATAATATCAGACTCTGCTCAAGCTAGAATGCTGTTAGTTCTTATAAAACTTCTTTGTTTTAATGGCTCCTTCAGAGGAGAAAAAGCAGTACCTATGATCTTTATATGGCTTCTGAGACTGGTCAGATAAAGGGAGGAAGTTAATTTGACCAAATGCCTAGCAGCAGTAGCTAATGCCGCCTGTAGACCAGGTGGTGCTGTTAAAGTGAGGGACATTTTAAGTCTATTACCCAATATCAGGAATTATTCCTATAACAGGCTTCTACACTGTTTCTGTGTTTCAAATTTCCAAATTTCTCTTGACTATGCTATAAGACGCTTGCCTAAGATGACATACAATGGAATTGAATGCTCTAAAGATACCATCCAGCCCCTCCTTCTCAGCACTGCTGCCCTCTGAGTGTCTCCTTATCCATGTTTTCTTTTTTTTCTGAAAGCATTGACCAGCAAGTGTTGAAGCTGAGCATCAATCATCAGTCATCAATCAAGTTTCGGGGAGGGGTTACAAAGATTGAGTACTTCTCTACTGAGTCCTTTATAAAAGTAATTTTTTTAAATTCAATCTTTATAAATAACAAAATATGTGATGTTATTTTCTCAATATTTTTAGAGATTTTAATTTTTTGAGAGAATTTACATTTTAGATTTTGAGAAATAAATAAGTTTGAATTTAAGATGTTTTGAGAGAAAATCCATAGATTTTGTAATTTAATGATTTCTATTTTTATGAAAAGAGAGTTGAATATGTAAATGCTTTGTAAAATCGATAAAACATAAAGCTTGGAAAGTATTGTCCAGAATGAGACACAGATAAATATAAAGACCCAGTCTTCCATAATGCAACAATTCTAATAATAATTTTAAATATAGGCAAAAAGCCACACATTTTAGAGGGATGAAGAGTCAATTTAATCAATCTTAACTAAAACATATTTTATTGATCTTTGAAAAATAAAAGGAAAAAACTGCCATATTAGGATTTGTACTGCCATTTGCCTGGTGATAATAATAGCAATAAATGACTAATTAGTCATGTAAATCTAACCTAGTTAAGTTAGCCTTAACATATCTAATGCAAGGAGCATTAAACAGCAAAGTAGAAATAATTAGGGAGTGTGATAAAAAGATTGTTAATGTCTAATATTACTTTAATACTTTAAGTAAGTATGGGAGATAATTCTGAGCAACTTTTAGTTATGTTATGAATGTTATAAGTGCATTAATGAAAAACAGATTTGACTGAATTACCCAAGTAGTGATAAAAGAACCACTAAATAAATTTACAAGACTATATCCAGGTTGACATAGAAAATAGGATTGCTTAGAGAATAAATGAGATCTTAAGATCAAAACATAACCCACATTGTCTCCTGAAATATTTGAAATAATATTAGTCATTAACTAATACTGTTTTTTCCTCACTACATAATTATTTCTAGTTAGTGTTTTTTAATAGCACTGGCATTGAATATATTAACACTATCATGACTATTGTCTTTTTCATTTTATCATCATTGATCATAGAGACATCTCATCAAGAAGTGTATTCGATTAAATGTAACTATGTTCTAAAATAACTGTAGAAGCCTAACAAGAACATGGAAATTACGGTGTACTTGAATCAAAGAATCGCCATTGTTAGTCTGTGTCCTTCAATGATGCCTCCTTTGTCAGCCTCTTTGTGATTACTTTCATTGTCTACCATGGTATTTTCTCCCCCCTAACAACCATTCTTGAAGAACCATCAATACTAAACTTTTTAAAAGTACACTATATTGATCCCTAGACTGCTATCTTGCAGCTCCTTCTGATTATATTTCTTCTTGTAATTTTCCATACATATATTTGGCAGTTGATGACCTGACGGTGGATTGGCAGTATCGGTAGAGGGTCGGACGCCATGCTTTCCAGCATAGTTACGTCCCTTTACGATCTGAGTTCAAATCCCGCCGAGGTTGACTTTGCCTTTCATCCTTACGGGGTCGATAAAATAAAGTGCCAGTAATGTACTGGGTAATTGCTGGCCTTGTGCCTAACGTAGAAACAATTCTTTGAATGACTCCAGCCCTAGGTCTCTGCTCTTGGGTTTGGCCTACCCAACAATGTTGTTATTTGTAATGGCTTCTTACCAATGTATATGCAAGATTCTTTGCAGCTTTGTCTGATAAAAGCATTTCGAACTTTGTCTTTTTGTCTGGATTATTTATTTTCAAAATAAATCTAGCCTAGTTTTGAATTTAAACTACCAAATTCACAGTTAAGATACTCATGCATAATATTTTGTTGGTATGCAGAATGCTTCCCTTCTTGATAGGGCTGGTGCTAGTTTATTTGGCATCCTAGGATCAATCTTACACTCCCAATTAAAAAGGGAGCTTGCATGATTTTAAAGCTCAATATCTTTTTGTACTCTTTTTTTTTACGATTTTGTGTTCCAGACAATTTTCATTTTATAACTTCTTTCAGCCATCACACGCTGAGAAATGCAGTTGAAAAATTGTAATTAACTTGCAGACATAGATAAAATCTATACTTTTATGATCAGTCATATCATAGAGTAACTATGTTATTTATAAAAATTTGAAATGTTTCATTTTAGTTATTTATAGCTGTATAAAATTAGTTATTTATAAAGATATAGTATGACTCAAACATATATTTGTTTTTCATGTGAAAATTTGACTTAATAGTTGACTAATCCTTGATTTAAAGCTAATATGATAACATACTGTTATAAGTATAAAATTAACACATGCCTCGAAAAATACATTAATTTTTCATGTGGAAACTTAACTAATCTATGATTGAAACCTAACATGACAACTTAGTGTTAAAGAAACATCCTTAAACAACTAAACTTCCCCAATAGGAAAAATATTGAGAACTTGATGCCTGGTACCATCGACAAATACCTTTCAATATTGCTGTTTTTTTTAAATTTATAATACAGTTACCTATACTATTAAGAGCCCAGCAAGCCTTTAACACTTTCATTATAATATTTCCGATGAAAGACACGGCCTATTATTTTCAAATGATTTTGAATACAATCAAGAACTTAGAATGATTTAGTTAAATAACTTTTTCATTATACAGATGGTGTTTAGAACATAAAATAAGGTGGAAGGTTTTTAAACACTTTAAAATAAACAACTTTATATCATAGAACCCAGGGGCAGTTTCAGACAGTTTCATATCAAAAGAATGAACACATGTGACTGTAATCACCCTTGATGTCTTTTGCTGTAGACTCTGTGTATTGTTAATCCTAGAACTCTGCTTTATGCTGTTTGCTTCTTTCCTTTATCAAACAGTTTGTGAAACAAGTTTCCACCTCATATTTTCTCTGCCATCACAATGGCAGTGAGCAGCAAGTTTTTTGGGGTGGGGAGGGGGCCATGTTAGTGTTCCTTTAGATATGTAATCTATAATTAAAAAGAAATAATCCTTTTTTTTAATTATGAGAAGTACTAAAACTGAAAAACAAAACTCCCAATAAACACAATATTATCCAATTTTAGTTCTATAAATATGTTAAAAAAAAATCTCAGTTCAGCATTATCAAACATGCAGATCACAATACAAGAAAAATCAGATAATTATGTACTGAAATAAAATAATTTCAACTTATATTTTGGCAGACTAACCAACGAAGTTCTTGACACTTTTGCTCTGATCACACTTCGAAAATTACTGAGGCCTGCATTGTCCACTCTACTTTCCATAATCATCTACCAAATACAGATACATGCATGCATACATATTGTCAGAAGAGTGTCATCTCTTCATTGAACATTGCTGGACCACGTGCATACAGATGGCTTTTCAGCCCAGCTTCTGTTCTGTGAATGTATTCACAAATGTGACAATTGAGCTATCTGTCTCCTGGCATCCTCAGCTGGGTTGTGTTATCATGTATTTTACTGTCTGGTCAGTCCACTAGCTGACTTGCAAATTAAGCCACACACAATAGAAATGTATTAAGGTGGACATGGTGGTAGAACCCTCTTTCAAGTGGCTTGGGTTCTCTCTGACTTTAGGTGGTTGACAAATCCACTTGAGAGAAGAAATTGTCCACACAGATTGCACGTCAATTCCTACTAGATTTTTGTTGGTACAAAGCAGTGTGCTCTATTCGCTTTTGCTCAAAGACATCATATCCATTCTTGATAATCTTTCTCCATAATGTCCAGCTTTCAGTCAATGCCCTCGCAGTTATCCATATCAATTTAAGATTCCTTTTTATGACATCCTTAAACCTCTTCTTTAGTTTATGCTGTGACCATTTCCTTCTGGTCGGTTCTCCATAAAATATGTTTAGACAGCCTTCCATCTATTCTGACAATATGACCAACACAACACAACACATCTGGTGCTGCTCATTTTCTCAAGTACAGAAGTGTATATGATGATCAGGATGTGCTGGATACATTGATGATGAAATCTTTTCAGCTGCTTGATATGATACCTGTGATTTGTTCATATCATTCTCCTGCATAGCAATGCTGTAAGAAAAAAGGCCTCATATACAGATAGCTTTGTGTTTCTTGTAGTACACCAACCTGACTAGACTTGCTTTGTAAGTTTCCCAAAAGCAACATTAACTTTTGCAATCCTGTTATTTATTTCAGCATCAAGGATACCAACTCTACTAAGTGTACTTTTGAAATACACAAAGCTGTCCACCACTTCAAATTTCTTTTCCTCCCACAAAAATGTCAGGCTTCATATATGCTTCCCCAACTAATGGAGTGTATATGACCTTTGTATTTGTTATGCTAATATTGAATCCAAATGCAGTGTATACATTGGAGATATCCACTATCATCTGCATGCCCTCTACTGAGGGAACCCCAAGCAAGCTCATCATCATCATAAAGGAACTCTCTGACAAGAGTGCCAAGTCATACATTCATACCTGGATATGTGTGTATGCATATGCACATTCATAAATATATGCACACATAACAATATCTATTGTTATCAATGAAGAGTTAAACAGGTTATAAGTCAGGGAAGCAAGAGAGTATAATGTTTACTGAAATATTTAATATAAAGATATACCTGCAGTTTTTTTTAAAACTGATATTTAGGCTTATTTACTTCTAGAACATCTTGTGTTTTTTCTTTTAAACTATGAAATATTTTTAAAGTACATTTTGTATAGTTTTAAGTATTTTTCTTGCTTTTAGATAGGATTTTAAGAATGCTTCATGTTTATTTTAAAAATTCAAGATTTTAATGTAGCTTTTCTTTTCCTTTATCTCTCTCCTTTGTTACATTTAAGTGTCTTTAGTTTTCTAGAAACTTAAAATAATCTGATTTGTTTAAAACCTTATTTACTTACAAACATTAAATTTATTGTTATTTTAAATGAGTGGTTTAGAGAGATGTTAATTGTCTTTCTTTAATTCTTCCAGTTTGGTTTATAGAGTGGATAATAAACAAGAAGCTTGTAGTTATTGATTTCTTTTGATTGAGCACAAATGAAACAATAATAACAATAACAACAACAACAACAACAATAATAATAATAATAATAATAGAGATATAGTTATTAATGTTGCCTACTACCTTTCCAACTTCGAAAATAGTCTGCTATGTGTACTTGTTGACTGATTGGTGAAGCTTTAATAAATCAGGCATCACTACAGCAACACATTTTCCACGAGAAATTGGAATAGATTTCAAACATATAAATTCTAAATCTAAGGCAACAATTAAAATGGAAATAATAATGACACATATAATGACCATAGTGATCAATGCTTATATGGCCCACATACATAATACTGAATGCTGCTTCTCCTCCTCTTCCTCATCATCATCATACTGAACATCATGATCATCACTATCAGCATCATCACCATCATCATCTTCATTCTTACCACCACCTTCATTTTTATGTCTGCTTTTAAATGCTCGCATAGGTTAGACGGATTATCCCCATCACAATGCCTTACCATTTGTTGCATTCTATTGTTATTTCCTTCATGATGTTCAGCATCTCGAGATCTGCTTTTACCACTTCCTGGGTCATCCTCTTCCACATCTACATTCCATATAGTTCACCTAACAGTTCTCTATTCAATTGTCACCATCTATACATATTACATGTCCATTCAAGCACTGTCTCCTATACTACATACAGCATCTGATTCCACTTACAACAACATTTTCTCTGAACTCATCTGTGTATTCAGTGGAGCATGCTCGATTTATTTATTTCTAGCTTAAGCACATCCTCAAAATTCATTGACCATGTCTCACTACCATGTAATATTACACTTTATACACAGACATCATACAATATTCTGTTTTCTCAAAGAGAGAATCCCTTTGTTACCAGCAGAGATAATATTTTCTTGAACTTCCTCTATTCTGTGCTAATACAAATAAAACTGATACCTGCCTGGATAAATTCAGCCTGAATAGAATGGAAAGGACAGTTGTCATACAGGGATAGGTCATCACCACAAAACATTTATATCACCATCATTTGTCTGTTATCATTCTTATAATATAGATAATCAATGGTGCCTATGTGGTATATTCTATTTAACAGTGCTACATATTGTATCAAAATATCTAACAACAACTCTCACTAAATATAATTGAAGATACAACATAGTGAAATTGCTTTACACCCAGTTTCAACTCATATGAAACATCATCTCTGTAGCAAACAGATGGTCTACAAAATAGCATATAAGAAGTCTGATCTCATTTTCTGTTTATAAAAGTGACAATAATAGTTGGCATAACAATACTAAATGATTATAATACTGTATAGAAGTGACCTGAAAAGGCAAAGAATTACACTGACCTAACTATTGAATTAAAGACAATATAGCAGTTAAGAAATATATCAATTACCTTTGTGTAATCAATACAAGAAAAATATCTCTAAATATATTGTATATACTTCAAATTCAACATAAATAGTTGTTTCTACTTTAAGCACAAGGCCAGCAATTTGAAGGGGACGGGAAAGTCGATTAAATAGAGCCCAGTACTCACTGGTGCTTTATTTTATCAATTCCGTAATGATGAAAGGCAAAGTTAACCCCGGTGGGATTTGAACTCAGAATGTAAAGGGCCGTAACTCTCTGCCATGAAGCATGGTGTTCGATGATCTACCAATACTGCCAATCCATAAATAAAATGCTAAAATATATGGAGTAATTATTTTACAATGAAACATTATTTTTTTACATTTATATCATCATTTGTGTTATTTTATGCATACTCTTGAAAATATTTCCAAACAAATTTTCATAATTTAAATATTTCAATACATAAATATTACATACATTATCATCATTATTCATTTGATTTTCATTAATTTCATTTTCGGGCCGTGTTTCAACCAAAGACCTCAGACACCTATACATTAGATAGAAATTTTCTGAGAAAGTGAACGGTTGAAGTCAGACAACATGCTTTGTGATATAGAGTTACGGCCCTTTACGTACTGAGTTCAAATACTGCTGGGTTTGTTTAGCCTTTCTTCATTATGGGGTCAATAAAATAAAGTACTAGCCATGCACTGGAGTCGATTTTCCCCTCCCCCAAAATTGTTGGCTTTGTGCCTAAATCAGAAACCATTATTAATATGCTTTACATCAAAGAGTTACGTCCCTTTACGGTCTGAGTTCAAATCCCGTCGAGGTTAACTTTTCCTTTCATCCTTACGGGGTCGATAAAATAAAGCACCAGTAATACACTGGGATAATTGCTGGCCTTGTGCCAAATGTAGAAACAATTATTAATATTATTTTTATTATTGTCTCCAACTTTTCGTTGATGGTGAACAGGTGTCGTCGCCATTTGCTAAACATGTTTCTCCTCAGTTCATCTCCTTAATGGAGCTGCAGTATTGAGTCGAGCAAAGACCGAGAGAGAGCGCTTAGAGACTGAAATGTCTTCAAGCACAAACAGCCCTCAGCCAATTGGGCAGTACGATTGATGGAAACTCCACCTTAGTGTTCTATAAAGAGTTAGTGGAGGGCAAGAGTGACAACATCCTTAGGGAGACTCTGGGCATTGATGAAAATCAACTCACCTCTCTTTTTCCAGAAGTCTTTCAGTCCAGGGCCCATGGACAACTTCCAGAAATCCCTGGCCTGGCAGTGCTACAGAGGAGCTTTGTTAATTTGAAATAAACTCTACAGGCATGGAAGTGCCGTCAGTTGGGATTGTCTGAGGTGTGCGCAGGGCAACAAAACTGCTCTGCATGTACTCGTTGAATGTTCTAGTATTGCTGACCTGTGGCTTTATGTCGAGCACCTGTCGCATGTAGGATGGACCCAACTATCAACTGAATCCATTCTAAAGATTGCCCCTCCATTTTCCTTTAGATGAGAAGGATAGACAGTTTTTATCTGCCTGGTGACCATTGCGAAAGAGGTGGCATACACCTGTAGATTGGAGGACAATGATTGGGAGAGTTCACTTTGAGTGACCCTGGGAGTCTCCTCACCTTTGGGAAATTTGTTATGTTTGTTTTCAAATGTTTATTTTCTTAGTCTGTGTTATAAATTTTATTTTACAAAAAAAACACACATTATCGTCCTGTACCATCTTTAATGTGAGCCCTGTGTGGCTAATAAAGAAATTATTATTATTATTATTATTATAAAATAATGGATGCAAAAAAAAGACATGTTGCCTACAGTTTAAAAGTTTTTAATAAAAGTAATAGAATTTGCTGCAAAGAACAACTGTGCAGTCAATAATACATTTGGGGCTGTTGAAAGCAGTATTAGGCTATAAAAAAAAAACCAACAGCAGAAAATGCCATGTAGTAAATAATATGTAAGGGGAAAGCAAGACAAGAACACTATCAAGAAGCAGAGAAATAACACAACTTGTAAAGTTATAAGCAAAGAAAATGTTAAAAGATAAGATATAGGAACTTAATCGATCTTTAAAATGTTCAAATGAGTAGTACCAGAGACTCTTAATAATGCTGTCTTTAGCTTTGGGTCAGAAATAAAACTGCATCACAGAAGTTCCCTTCTGATTTCAATGATATAATTATGCCATTTCATTGCTTTATAGTAAAACTGAACAGGCAGCATGACTTGAAACAGAGTCAAATGGGAAATACAGATAAGACACTCATGCCTTTTGATATGCCAAGAAATAGATTACTGGATAAAATATGAATTAGAACAATCTATTTTAGAAGAAGACATGAAAAGATTTAAAAATGAAAACCATTTTACTGCAATTCAGTGTTGTTTACTAGATGGAACTAAACTAAATCCCATGGTTAATTCTAAAAGAAAGACAATTTGAAAAAGTGAAACATTTTTTTCTGCAGTTACTTTTTTCTGTCACCCTAAAGACTGGATAAATTGGGAAGGTATAGGTTTATTGCTGAAAGATGTAGGGCTAAATTATCTGGAGCACTTTTAAAGAAGTCTGCAATGTTGGTGTGTGACCAATTTATAGATCACATTACTGAGCCAGTGAAACACATATTGAAAGCTATAAAAAGTTAAGTTGTAATTTCACATAATTTTACTAGTTTTCTTCAGTGCCTCAATGTTGTTTTGAACAAACCATAAAAAAGAATCTAAAAAAAACTGGATATCATGGATGTCATCCGATGAAGTGGAAAAACAACAGGAGGTAATCTCAAAATGTCTAGCCTTGTTACTCTTGCCACTTGGGTTATAAAGTAGTTAGAATAATTTATCTGAATGTGTAGTTTCCAAGAGCTTTTAATGACTGGCATCAGTAATAAAATTGATGGAATGGAATATCACCTGCTTTGGAATGATCAAGATGCAAATACAGACACCACTACAAATGTTGATGAAGACAATGAGGAAATGATAGGATAGGACACTGATAGAAAGCTAAATCAAGAAGAATAACTGGAGATATTTGGAGAATCATGATTAATCAGGATTTGATAGCTTTTGAAGTGATAAACTCATTGTATGAACAATGCATTTTTTAAATCTAAGCTGTAGCCCTTGCCCAACAGCCTTTAAGCAAAGGCTTCTGAGCAAAAACATCAGCCAAGCCAATTTTTGTGTTTGCGTTTTATATATTTTAGTTTTTGTATTTTATGTTTTAAAAGTTGCAGTAATATATTAGTTTCTTAAAAAATATAAACAAATATAGATGTACTCAAAGATTGCATTATGTAAGATAAAACATATTACAAACATTGGGTTCACATGATATTCGAGATCACATTGAGTAAATACAGTATATATTAATTTCCTCTGTCAATATTATCTATTAATTTTCTATTTAAACTATTGATCACATTTGTTTTAATAATTATATTTTACTGGAGAGGAGGAGAAATGCCTGTGGACTCTGCTGGCTTGGTAAAGGTGATACCATTGATGCTTAGCTTGAATATCAATGTGTGCTGGGAAAACATGGGCAGGGTATCTGGTTTGAATGTTAGCATCAGTGCAATAGTAATATGAGTAAAAACAAATGGCTTCAACTTGGAATTAAAATTGAATTGTAGATTTTCCACACCAGGAGTTTATATCTTGCTGTATTGATTTCTGTTAATAGCTAGATACTTAATTTGTAGTATCAAAAGTGGTGATAGTGTTGGTAATTTGGTTATATCTTAAGTCTATTAAGTTGTCAGGAAATAACTGACAGTCTGATTTTTATGTAGTGAAAATAAGGATTCACTACTTAATTCTTTCATTACCATATTTCTAATGAAATACACTGCTCATGATTTTCAAATAATCAAGAATTTGGATGGGAGGATTTAGACATATAACTAACGTTTCCATTAAGGTGGTGTTTGGATCAAAGGTTCTTACATAAAATTATGAATTATATAAACACTATAAGACAAACAGTTTTGTATCATAGAACCTGGGATGGTTTCAGGCCATTTTGTATCAAAAGGGTTAATTACACTGGTGTAATTTTACTATTGTTGTTTCCAGGTTCACAGGAAGATCTGAAATATATGGAACTTTTGCAGTGCACCTTCTGCATTCAGCAATGACGTATACCACCAGATAGTCAACTAGACTGTTAAGTGACATGGTCATAGACACAATGCAATGGCAATAGCAGAATATAAACCATTAATCTCTTAGTTTGTTATATAGAAACCTATCAATTAACACATCTATACTGTGTATTTTATTGCCACACCAACATTACAGGGTTTGTCTTATCCTCTGCAAGACTAAATAACTCTCTCAACACTATGCAGTCACTGTTCTTTCTGGGCAAGCATGACTGCGAGGTTGATTAAAAGGTGACTGATGACTAAGGGTTGAAAGAGGAGAGCATATAATTTGTGTGTGAAGGGGGAACAGTGTGATATGATATTAGGGGAGGGAGAGTAACAATTGTGGGCAAGGAATTGAAGAGAAAAGTAGCATAAGCAATGTGATAGTACTCCAATAAGGATGTGTAGAAGATCCTTTGTAGAAGAGAATGAATGATGGGTACCATGGGGAATTAAGAGTGATAGGTAACAAATAAGAGTCATATGTGAATTTGTGGCAGCGAATGATGGTATTGATTATGGATGCAAGTGATAGATGTCATCAGATATAGTTGATGGTAAGTGGGGGGTGGGAAATATCAACAGTCTCACAGGGGAAAGTAGAAGAGAGAGAGAATGGTGTGAATATAATGAGATCTGATGTCAAGGTAACGGAGATGATGAGAGAAAGAAGAAAAATGTTAATGGTAATAGAAGTGATAAAAAGGATAATACATAATTTTGATGATGATGATGATATTAACAACAACAAGAATAATAATGATAAATACTTCTACATTTGGCACAAGGCCAGCAGTTTGGATGGGAAAAGTTGATTAAATCGATCCAGTGCAATACCGGTGCTTTACTTTATCAACACCGTAAGGATGAAAGGAAAAGCTAACCTTGGCAGGATTTGAACTCAGAACATAAAGGGCCATATTACCACAAGGTTACAAAGATGATTTGGATGGCAAAAGGAGAAGATTCAAATACACAGTTGGTGGGTGAGGGCTACAGGTGAATGTGTCAAAATGAAATAACAAAAACAAAGAATGACAAAAGATAACAACAAAGAAAATGTCCCCAATAGAGTTGTTAAAGCATTGGATAGAATGTTTGACAATATTTTTATGTATTCTGAGTTGAAATTCCACCTAGGTATTCAAATCACAACTTTGGACAGGGCTAATTTCCTGAATGAAGAAACCAAACTGATTATGAAAGTTGAAATGCATGTAGACAGAACATGCATTGTGACTATCTGCTATTCAACTGAACAATGAGGATTTTATATTAATTCATGTTTCCTCAGGTTTTAGTCATTGGACTGCAACCACCCTGAGGTAATATGTTTGGGGATTTTCATTGATTATGTCAACCCCACTGCTTTGTTAGGTACTTGTTTTATTTACCTCATAAGGCAAAGCTGATATAGATGTAAAGATACATAACTTGTAGAGAACAAAATATTACAAGCTATTTTTCATTATGAGCATATTATTATACATACAATGGTTATTTGATAACAAATGCTAACAAAATATTAAAATAAGGACTTTGATTTTATCAAATAAAAACATTGAAATTTGTTATAAAATCAAACATTCAAAATGTGCTCCTGCCACTGCCAAATAAGCTTACAATCTTTTGGGAATTAATTGGCAAGTTTTGAAACATAAATCAGCTATGAAGTGATGAAAAAAAAAGATGACAGTCATAGCAGGAAAATGTTTGATTAGTCTGATATGGCTGACCTGGGACTAAACAACAATAGCAACAACACTACAATGAGTCAATATCAACATGGCTGTTGAAACTGCTTGAAATAGCAGTCAGGTTTACCCCAAGAAGAAGGCTACTTTGGATAAGTTAGTCCTAGACATATTATGTCTGAATGTAATGCAGTAAATTTAATTGGCTACAACAATTCAACTCAATAAGTATTGTATGTATGTTATGTACATGGATATGGAAAAACTCGGTTTGGTGCCCAAGCAAACAGCCATCTAGTAATGAAAGACTCCTAGTTCTTGCTAGGACATCAGTCTAGGGGAAGAAAAATTCTGATGTAGAACCTACGACTTGGATACCTGTCACCTTGTTCAGTGAGTGGAATTAGTCTAAGGCCTTTCTTCACTTAAAAAAGCTTGAAGCACAGGCATCACTTAATCTAGACGACTTTCATATGTGTTGCATGAGCATGGCTTTTTATTATTTCTTCCACTGTAGCATATACAGAAAGGAATCTAAGTCCTTGGTAGGGTTAAAATGTCATGTTTGTGCCCCCCATGTTGGAGAAAAAGGTCAAGGTATGGCAATTCTTGAAACTGAGATGCAGCCATTATTTATGTATGTATGCATGTGTATGTTTGTATTTATGTATGTGTGTATGTGTTTGTATGTCAGTGTGTGTATGTATGTGTGTATGTATGTATGTATGTATGTATGTATGTATGTATGTATGTATGTATGTATGTATATATATATGTGTATATATATATATGTTTGTATATATGCATGCTTGCGTTTATGTATATTCTGTTTTTCTTTTTAATTTCTCACTAATTAAGAGAGAGCCAGTTTGTAACACAGAAACAAATCAACATCAACTAAGTAATTATGTATGTATGTATGAATGTATGTATGTATGTATGTAAGTATGTGTGTATGTATGCATGTATGTAGGTGCATGTGTGCATGCATGTATGTATGTGTGTATGCATATATGTATAATGCATGTGTGTGTATGCATGTGTATGCATGTATACATATATGTATGTGAGTGTATGCATGTATGCGTGTATGTGTATGCATGTATGCATGTATATGTATGTGTGCATGTATATATATATATATATGTGTGTGTATCTGTGTGTGTGTATATATGTACATATGTATACATTTGGTTGGCTTCTACTCAGCTTCCTTTTAATAAATTATGCTCACAAGAGTTTGTTTGACCTAAGGCTTTGGTAAAAGATACTTGTCCAGAGTGTCACGCATCGTATGGCGAACAGTGGGACTGAACATCATAGTAGATGGTTGTGGAGCAAACTTTTTAATCACACAACTATACCAATATTTTGTAAATAGAAATGTTTGAAAATAAATACAGAATGTTAGTGAATAGACAATAGTAATGTTTTCAGTGAAATTCTACTGCTAAACATGCTACAATATCTATTAGAATGCTTGTAGCTAGCTTTTAAGAAATATGCTGATTTCTATAGAAATTGTTTTCCTAAAACTGGCTGTTGCAAATATTTCTGCATATTAGCGTGGGCGCAGAGATGTGTCTCTATATGTGCTTCATAGTGCAACACTAAATGTCTGTGTGAATGTATGAGTAGGTGTGTGTGTGTGTGTATGTGTGTGTGTGTGAGAAAGAGAGAGAGAGAGTTTATGTGTGTAAGTGTGGAATATATTTTGCAATATGCTTGTTGCTTGAGTAGGCGGAGAGAGAGAGAGAGAGAACTGAATGGAAAGATAGTAGGAATGGGAGTAGAGTTGAAGGAAATGCAAGAAGAAAAGAAAAAGAGCAGTGGAAGAGATAGCAATAGAAAGAAAGAGAAGGAAGAATAAGCAGGACAGAATAAAAAAAAAAACATGAAGCAAAATAAAGATGTTAGTAGAAAGTAAAGGAATAAAAAAAACATGGAATATAAGATAGTAATAATGTACATAAAGAAAGAAAGAAGGAATGAATGAAAAAGATAGAAGGAATGAAGAAGAAAAAATAGGAATGAAGAATGTAGGGGGATGAAGAAAAAAAGAAAAATGAGGAAAGAAGAGTGAAAGAAATCAATCGTCATGTTAATGTGTGAAGGAATGTATATATAAGTTGCTGCTGTTGTTGCTTAACCCTAGGTCATCTTTAATCAAGTAAACCTATCATATAAATGCATTCCAGCCGTGACCATTTAGAGATCTAGCTGCTATTTTTAGCAGATTAAGTGACTGGTGTAGAAGTTCCTCCTTTGGTTTGTAATATTTGTATTTTTATTGTTAGTGATTGAGGCAACACTGATGGTAATATATAGTTGTTTAGCCCAAGTCAAACCTGATTCGGCAGACCTAAAATCAAGTCATCGCAATATTCTGTATACCAAGAACTACATTGTCCATGTAGACTTCCTTTAAAACTTGCTGTAGAAACATGCAGAAACATTTTTTTTTTTTTTTGTTAAAGTTAAATTTCTTAATTTATAGGTAGGTCTTTGCATTGATACACTTAGTCTACATGACACAGACGGACACTGATATACTTACTGATGTATATATATATATATTTACATCAATAAGGGATATTTTACTCCTCCTCAACTGTCATAATCTGACTTCTTTATAATCTTCAGCTTTTCTCTATCTCATATCTTAAATTCACAGTTTTAAATTCCAGTATAATTTGGGAGTTAGGATCTTTTTCATTCATGGATTATTATGGAATGAATCTGGATTTCTGTGCCAAATTTTGTGAAGATTCATTAAAAAATGACCATCTCATTTGAAGACAAATTTTCGTGCATATTATATAGATGATAGAATGTGATTTGAAGGTGATTTGGCTGCTATTTCTAATAATTCAAGCAACTTCATAGAAGCTCTTTCATTGGTGATATTGTAGGAAGTATTAATAGTGGTATTTACATTGTTGCTATTGTTATGATGAAGACAGTATTGCTGTTTATAGAAGCTGTAGTGGCCATTGTAGCAATAGTGTCAATGCTATAGTTGTTGATATTTTCTGATATTATTGTATTGGTTGTTGTTTTTGTTGTTGAAATTCCTTGTGGTGGTACTTGTTGTTGTTCTCAAAATTTAACTTACACAAAATTACTTTCCATAGTATCTAAATAAAAAATGTTAAAACATTTCAAGTAATATTAATTGTTTTATTGTTGTTCTATTTATTGATGAATGTTATCTGACACTCATAGTCCTCTATCAGTCAGACAACACTACTAGTGGTATGTCCACCCTTGAATTTATTGTTTCAGCAAATTGGCAGTCATTAGAGCATTGTATTTAGCTCACTGCTCTCAGAGTTCAAGTCACCTGGGGTTAATTTTGCTTTACATCCCTCAAAGGTCAATAATATAAAGTACCAGTCAGGGGCAATGAATTGGTGAAATTATTAGAGTAACAGAAGAGATGCCTTGTAGTATTTGTTCCAGCTAAAAACATTCTGATTACTTGTGTGGTAGACCTAATCTGTCTCACAGTTTAACACCACCACCTGACACATCAGGAGCTCTGAATTGAATACCTACTAGTATTTAGTTTCATTACTTTACATTTTGCTTTCAAATAATTGACTTTACCTTTCATTCTATCAAGGTAGTAAAAATAAATAATGTTCATGTATTTAGCTTCATTCAATCAACAACCAACAATTTGTAGTCTGGTGCTAATTTAAATAAATTTATATTTTTGATATTGCTTTTATTTCCTAATGAAACAATAAACAGAATTTTAAGATTGAAATAATGGAAATGTGTAATATCCATACAATTACCAAAAACATTAGGTGTATAAGTAGCATAAAGCAGTAAAATAAATATATGATGAATGATGGTGGCTTCCATGGCTAGTATACTTAACTTTTTAGGCTCAGTGATTAGTTGCAAATAGGTATATATGGACGCATGTCTCCTGATGGAGTTTTAGGAGAGTCATAGTGACATACACTGTCTCTTGGACATTTTAAAACTTGATGAGCCCATTGCCTCTCCAGATCTGAACACAGCCAATTTCACATTTGTCTCTGTAAAACTTTCCATTTTATTAAGGCAGGCAATGATTCTAAGGCTAGTGTGAAGTAATCTATTACATATTAAGGTCAGTGTCTACAGACATTTGCTACCAAAGTAATATTTAAATAAAATATGAGTAAGTCTTGGAGATTAAAATAGTAATAACCTAATGTCTAGAATCAGAGAGGATTGAAAACACTGTGGAAATGAATGGCAGTTTTTATAAGCAAAAGAATGTTTCTTTTTATGCAGATTAGACAATATAAGGTATATGATAATAAATGATAGAAAACAGAGTATAATATTAGCATAGTCTATTATTGAACAATGTTAAATTATAAAAATATTGTATGCAAGTGATTTGAGAACTACACTATATATTAAAAGCAATAATAAATATTCTTTTGGTTTTTAAAGTTTCAGTCATTAAAGCACTGACTTCAAAAGTTAAGATGATCATATCAATCTCAGTACTTATTTCAGTTTTACCAATCTCCATTTGTCGAAATGTGAACTTACAGGATATAAATGGATAACAATGTAACACCAATTTTTAGAATGGTATAAACATAAACACAGACATGAAGATAGACATACACACACATACACACTCATACAAGGTGCTTCCCATTTATCAAATTCTATTCACAAGGTATTGGTGAAGTTGAGGCTATAGTAGAAGGCATTTCCCTAGATGGAACACCTATATATGTCAGAAAAATACTGGAAATGGTAAAGACAATAACTTTTTTTTAATTTAGTCACAGGAGAATTGGTGGAACACAAGATCTTTGCAGGTCTAGTGAGATCAATATGATTGATGTTCAGTTTGTAGGTGTATGTCTGTATGACAGATGAGAACAAGGACAAGGACAAGATTCCAGTTGACTGCAATTCTAGCCAGATAGAACTCAATAGAAAATAATTTAGTGTAAGGATGACCCCCCACCCCCCTCACCAAAAACAGGCTGTTTTATGTGGGCTTCAATGGACGTGGATGCAGGAAACTGGTTAAAAAGATACAAAAGCTGTTACATTAACAATAGAAGAGACAAACGGATGAAACAATGCAATTGTAGGCTAGTGGTTGTAACATATCCCAACTACACTTTCCCATCGTCAAAGATGCCAAACCCTGATAATATCATTCTTCTCTAGAACAATTGAAAAAGACAGGAAATAGTTCACACGCACATACACTTACCAACACATGGGCAGCCACATATTTTCCTACAATTTTAGCCCTCACTCCTAATATGTGCACCCAGTATACACTGTAAAATGGCTGGTGATAGTAAGAGCATCCAGCTATAGTAGGCTTGCCAAACAAAATGTTGGAAGGACCCTTCAGTTGTGTCAAAGACATGATGGTCTCCCTAGTGTTGGTATTATGATAAAATGCACTCGGCAGAATGTGGGACTGTATGCAAGTGATATGCAGGTATCTGGCCCATCTGAGGGGTTAGTAACCACTCATGAATACCGACTGTCTGTGAAGACCCTTCCAAACCTTACTAGCAGTGGAAATAGGCATTAAATAATGATGATATATATATATATTACACATATTCACTCTAACTGTAAAGTATCAAGTGATGAGGAAGAAAATAATGGAGGGTTTGATATTGAGGTTTCAAATGGACTAGTTAGTATTTTTCTAGTAATAATGTTTAAAATGGTTGTAGTGATAATGATAGTAGTAGGAGGGATGAGATTGTTGTTGTTTATCTCCAGCTGAATTCTGATTCCACAAACTTACGATCAAAGATTTTTTCATCTATAATTGGTATTAAGGGGTGATGACAAAGCATCATTAGTAACCAGAATGGTTGAGTGGTAGAGTGGAAATCCACTGAGTGGAAACAATAAAATCAGCACCAAGAAGCTAATCCAATTCCAACACATTCATATTCTTCACATCCTCACCTGTTTATTTATGTCATATATCTACTTATTTATTTACTTTTGCATTATAAATGAGCTGAAATTTATACAATTTTATTCATGCAAACCAACTGAGTACTATATTTCTTATTATTATTAACAACAATATATACAAGAATGTTAAAATCTCTCAACAGTAGCAGCAGCAACAACAGCAGCAGCAACAACAGCAACAAAAACCTCCACTAAAGCTACAACAAACAATTCTCTGCAATTACATGATTGTCCAGAAGGACCACATTAAGTTAATGGTGTTCATAGACCAGCATAATAACATAGCAACAGATGGGATGGAATTAAACTAATTGTTCATTAAAGCAAAAACATACAGATTCCTAATAAAGACAACACCAGGAATCTACATGGAACACCTGGAAAGTTTCCCAAATGATGTAAAAGATTTTATGAAAAAGTCCCAAAACAAAGATACTTCAGGGATGCTTCAGACACTTTCAGGTAGAACAGTCCTAACCTTGGATTACTAAAAGTGACTACCATTAAATCAGGGTGACCTACTCCCATTTTACTTCCATTTCTTATCTTCCTCTTTGAATGGCCATATTAAAAATAGGCAAAATAAATGTATGTGGCTTGCAGTTGAGATGAAGCAGAGACACTTGCTCAATGACCTCAGGACACTACATCAACATGTGATAGCTTTTAGTTAGATGAAAATTTCTGAGATGCACTTGCTTGCTTCGATACTGGATGACTAAAAATCCTGTTTCATGTGGCTAGCCTGGTTCAAGCAGTGTAGCAGAAGTACCTAGAGATAAGAACAGTTTTTCATGACCAGTGGTCAGATATGAGCAGTAGTGAGTGACAGTAGTGCTTTCAAACTAGTGGTACTTTATGCCCATCAGGGGCTGGAAAATCAAATAAATGCCTAAGACAAATCAATAAAGGGCACTAATAGAGTAGGGTTTTTTTTTCTACAATTCTAGCTAATTCCTCTCAAAATAACAACTCAAACTTACTTTTAAGAAGTTTATTTTATGTATCTACCTAAATGTTCTGAAGACTAGGATTTTAATCACCTGTTTAGACATTCCCTATGCTCCGATGATTCCAGACATCCCCTGGAAGAAACAATTGTCAGCAAATAAATGTATTAAACTAAGATTTGATTGTTTTAATATTTTGTATATATATATATATATATATATATATTTGAATTTGTTTTGCGAGATTTCTAATCTCAAAACGTGTTGAAACAGATATTGTTATACTTTGGGAGGGTCATGCTGCCAATAGAAACACAGGCACCAGTTGGGTTTCACTTCAATTTATTATAAGTTTCCAGTTGGTTGGTTGGATAACTGGAAGGTTGTTTATATATTGTCAAAGCTCTTTCGTCACACAGTCTGTGACCTCAGTGACTAGGTTTTTATTTTGTGTCTCCCCTTTGTTCTGCCCTACACCATCTTGTTTTTTGTTCTGCCTGAAAAAACATATATATATATATATATATATATATAAAAACAGGGAGAAAGAGACGATTATGAGGAAGAAAAATATATTTTTTCCTTTTTTCTGTCTCTCAGTCTCTTTTTTCTGGGTTAGAAAATGATTAAAACAAAATGTTTTACTTTGTGTGAAGTGTTAAGGTATTAGTTGATTTATTTATTATTTAACAATGTCATTTATTTATCTATTTAATTATTGTCTATTACCGGTTTCTGCATTTATAAATTTCCAGTTATATATATATATATTTCATTTCATTTCATTTTACGTCCGCTTTTCCCTGCTTACAAGGGTGGGACGGGTCTTATTCAGCACAGCATCTCTCCACTTGTCACGGTCCTTCGTCATCTCCACCGTGAGCTTCAATGATCTGAGGTCTGTTCTCACCACCTCCGCCCATGTTTTTCGTGGTCTACCTCTACCATGTCTTCCTTCAACTGGCATTTCCTGGCACATCTTCACCCATCGGTCATCCTCCATGCGCATCACATGTCCATACCACCTCAGTCTCCTCTCCCGTACACTACATTCTATCCCTCTCAGACACAGTTTCTCTCTCAACACCTTTATGCTGGGTCGTTCACGCACATTGACACTGCACATCCAACGGAGCATGCTTGCCTCATTTCTCTCCAGCCGTTGCATATCCTCTGCAGTTGCTGCCCATGTCTCACTACCATGAGTATCGCGCTCCTCACACAGGCATCATATAACCGGCCTTTCGTACGCAGGGAGAAACCCTTCTTCATCAACAGAGGAAGCAGCTCCCTAAACTTCTTCCAACCCGTCCTTATTCTAGATACTATGGCCTCGGAACACCCCCCCCCCATCCCATGCTAATCTCATCTCCTAGGTACCAGAAGCTATCCACCACTTCTATAGCTCCCGCCTGCATTTGAAAAATGTGTCTATCAATGCGACTTCTACTGTCTAATTTTCCTGTACATCTACTGCATATGTATTTATCCCTACCTGTTAGTTTGCCTGCTATCCCACTACATTTCTTGTGTACCCAGGATCTGCATTGTGTGAATTTTATAGAATTTATGCCAGTTCCTTTTCTGCATATTGAACATGGCCATTTCCCTGATGGAATCAGAGTTTTGTCCTCTTTTCTACTCATCAACATTTTTGTCTTAGCTAGGTTCACTCTCAGTCCTCTTGCTTCCAACTGCTGTTTCCATAGCCAGAATTTATTCTCTAGCTCCTCTACTGATTCTGCTATAAGAACCAGATCATCAGCATAGAGAAGTTCCCATGAACAGCCAGTCTTAAACTCCTCTGTTATGGCTTGGAGGAGTATAATGAACAAGAGCGGGCTGAAGACCGAACCTTGATGTTCTCCTACTTGTATCTGGAATTCCTCACTAAACTCCATTCCTACCCTGACTTTACTGACAGTACCTCTGTACAAAGTTTGCACTGTCTTCACAAGCCATTCCTCAACACCTAGTTTCCTTAGGGACCACCAGATGACAGATCGGGGTACCCTATCAAAGGCCTTCTCTAGCTCAACAAAGGCTAAGTATAGTGGCTTATTTTTCTGGAAGAACCTCTCTTGTAATTGTCTCATCAAGAAGACGGCATCTGTTGTACTCTTTCCAGGCACAAAACCAAACTGCATCTCATCTAGTTTGACCCTTTCTCTAATTAGTTGTGCTAATATCCTTTCTGCCACTTTCATAACCTGATCCATCAGTTTTATACCCCTATAATTGCTCCTCTCCAGAGCATCCTCTTTACCTTTGTAGCAATTTATGAGAATACTGCTGCACCAGTCTTTGGGTATCACACCACCATATATAACCTGATTGATGATGCGTGCAACCAGTTTAGTGCCTATATACCCTGATGCCTTCAGCAGCTATCCAGCAGCCTTACCATTGCCCATTTCCTTAATCGCCTCTTGGACCCTATATTTGTCAATCTCAATAGCTGGTCCCTCTGTCGGATCTACTGAGGGTAATTTTTCTCGCTCCCATTTGTTCTCCACATTCATCAGTCTCTCATAATGACATTTCCAGGCCTCCTTTTTCTGGTCATTCGTGACACTAAGTATACCGGCATCATTCCGGACACATTTATCTCCAACAACATCCTGATTTGCATTGACACACTGCCTTGCAATGTGGAACACCACACGCCTCTGATCTTCCCGTCGCAGAACATTGGCAAACCTCCTACTCTCAGCCTCCCTGCATGCTAAGTACACCTGATGTCTAGCTTCAATCTTAGTGGCTTTATATACACATCTTGAAGGGCTTTCCTAAATTTGTATTTTAGTGAAAGGTCTTTTAGCTTCCAGACCTTTCTTCTCCACACCTTCCTGTATGTCTCATTCCATCTCTTGCTTACTGAGATATCACTAATGACTAACCTATGCTGTTGGGTACATTCTTCCCCAGGGTATGCCTTGGTATTAGACACTATCTGCCTGTCCCGCTGCCTAACTAGTAAGAAGTCAATCTGGCTTATGTGCTCGCCAGATTTGTAGGTTATTAGGTGGTTAGCAGGTTTCTGGAAGTTAGTGTTGCAAATAGTCAGTGTACTTGCATCACAAAATTCAAAGTCAACAGTTGACATGATTTTGATTTTGTATCAGTACTGACGGTAATATATATATATATATATGTATTTGAGTGGTGTGTGTGTTCGTATGCATGAGTGTTGATGTGTGAGTGGCATGTGTGTTTGTAGTTTGTATACATGAGTGTTGGTGTGTGTGGTGTGTGTGTCGTGTCAATAAGTGGGTTTTTTTATGACTATGCTGTAAAATGGAGGGGTAGAGAGGGCCCTTGAGTCTAGTAAGACATCCTCTCTAGTGCTGGTGACACAAATAAAAGCACCGAGTCGATGCTGTAAAGTGGCACTGGTGTTAGGAAGGGCATCCAACCAGTGTATCAATGCCAAAACGCTTATCAGCACAGCAACAAATAGATATATATCATCATAATCATCATCGTTTAACGCCCACTTTCCACGCTAGCATGGGTTAGACTATATATATATAATATATATACTCTATATATATACATATATATATATATATATATATATATACTATATATATATATATACTATATATATATATCATCATCATCATCATCAAGGTTTAGCATCCGTGTTCCACGCTTGCATGGGTTTGGACGGGGGTTTTCCCACCCGAGGCAAGAGTGGTTGTCTTGCTCGCATAGGACTGCCTGGCGGGTTTTCTACAGCTGGATGCCCTTCCTAACACCAACCACATTTACAGTGTGGGGCTGGGAGGTTTTTACCGTGTTGCCTACACGGCCACATTACAGTGTGGACTGTCTGGCGGGTTTTCTACAGCTGGATGCCCTTCCTAGCACCAACCACATTTACAGTGTGGGGCTGGGAGGTTTTTACCGTGTTGCCTACACGGCCACATTACAGCGTGGACTGTGTGTTTTTTTGTCGTGACACCTACACGATCTCATTTGTTTCGGCCTGGATGTTGTGGCACCAACATAACTTTACATTGAAAGGGGCGGTGTGGATGAGGTGGGGGTGGTGGGACGGGGGTGTGTTTTGATAGAGATGCCTACTGACTGTAGTAGGTTTTTACTTTGTATTTAGGTTAGGCGGGTCTTCTCTATTACTGAGTACCGCCAAAGGTCTCGGTCCAGTGACATTGTCTTGGAGAGGTGTAAGCGTGTGAGGTCGGAATTTATCATGTCGTCCCAGGTTTTTCTGGGTCTGCCTACTCCGTGGCTATCTTTATTGCCCAGGCACTTTGTTATACAGCTGTCGTCTTCCATGCGCATCACGTGACCGTACCAACGTAGCCTTCTCTCGAGTAAACAACATCTGATCCCTCTTATTTCTAATTTTTTCCTTAGTTCGTTTATGCTTAGACGTTCACGTATATTACTATTGCACATCCAGCGGTGCATGCAAGATTCGTTCCTCTCTAGTCTGCGTATATCCTCTGCACACAATGCCCAGGTCTCACTGCCATGCAGCATTGTTGTTCGTATGCAGGCATCGTATAACCTGCCTTTCATTTTCAGGGAGAACCCTCTAGCGGCTAATAATGGTATAAGCTCTCTGAACTTTTTCCATCCAGTTCTGACTCTAGCTACTGTACTTTCAGAGCACCCTCCCCCACTGCTGATTTTGTCACCCAGGTAACGGAAGCTGTCCACTATTTCTATAGAACCCTCTGCACAATTGAAAGAGCTAGTATTTTGTGGCCACTTGCTGCTACTTATTGCACCAGAGCACCGGCCACATGTAAAATCTATGTTCTTAGTTAGCTTACCTGTGATCCCACTACATCTTTTATGCACCCATACTTTGCATTTGGGACATAAATTGGAGTTTCTACCTACGCCTTTCCTACACACTGAGCATGGCCATTTCCCGGAAGGGACCACCGCCTTATTTTCTTTCCTACAAACTAGAACTTTAGTCTTAGCCAGGTTAATTTTAAGGCCTTTTGATTCTAGGCCGTGCTTCCATGTTTGGAATTTCTTCTCTAGTTCGGTCATTGATTCAGCTATGAGCATTAGATCATCTGCGTATAGGAGTTCCCATGGGCAGCCGGTCTTGAACTCCTCTGTTATAGCCTGAAGGGCAATAATAAATAGTAGGGGGCTAAGAACAGAGCCCTGATGGACACCAACTTTTACGCTAAACTCTTCACTATATTCGTTGTTAATTCTAACCTTGCTGACTGTTTCTTTATACATGGCTTGTATAGCTCTCACAAGCCATTCGTCAACACCTAGTTTTCTAAGAGCCCACCAGATAATGGAACGGGGGACTCTGTCGAAGGCTTTCTCCAAGTCAACAAAAGCTAAGTATAGGGGTTTACTTTTAGCTAGGTACTTCTCCTGTAGTTGTCATACAATGAAAAGAGCGTCTGTGGTACTTTTGCCTGACACAAACCCGAACTGCATTTCATCTAGATCAATTCTCTCTCTGATTAGTTGCGCTATTACTTTTTCCGTGACCTTCATGACCTGGTCGATTAATTTAATTCCTCTATATTTACACCTATCTAGGGCATCTTCTTTACCCTTGTAACAGTTAATCATGATGCTGCTATGCCAGTCCTTCGGAACAACCCCATTCTGTATGACTTGGTTTACTACCCAGGTGACCATGGTGTGTCCCACCGTTCCAGAGGCTTTCAGCATCTCAGCAACTATTTCCGAAGGCCCAGCTGCCTTACCCGTCTTCATATCTTTGATTGCCTTACTTATTATACTACCTTCGACTAACACTGCTGGTCCCTCTATTGGGTCGATGTGGGGGAGACTGTCTTTCTCCCATTTCTTCTCCTCATTTAGAAGCCTTTCGTAGTGACACTTCCAAGCTACCTTCTTATCAGCGTCAGTGATGGCAAGTATGCCATCATCATTAAGTACACACATATATATATACTATATAGATATACTACATATATATATACTATATATATATATATATATATATATTATATATACTATATATATATATATATATATTATATATACTCTATATATATACATATATATATATATATATATATATATATATATATATATATATATATATAAATATTATACATATATATATATATATACTATATATATATATATATACTATATATATATATATATTATATATATATATATATATTATACATATATATATATATATTATATATATATATATTATACATATATATATATATATATATATACTATATATATATTATACATATATATATATATATATATACTATATATATATTATACATATATATATATATATATACTATATATATATTATACATATATATATATATATATATACTATATATATATATATATATAGTATATATATATATACATATATATATACTATATATATATATATGTATACTATATATATATATATATATATATATATATATATATACTCCAAACCCATGCAAGCATGGAACACGGACGTTAAACGATGATGATGATGATATATATATACTATATATATATATTATATATATATATATACATATATATATATATATATATATATATATATATATATACTATATATATATATATACATATATACATGTAAAGTTATATTTAAAATTGTTGGGTTACAACTAGTAAATATTTATAACTGATATAAAAGCACTCGACAAATATTTGGAGTATATTTACAATATTAAATAAATGGAAAACTATATTTATAAAACCATATTTATTTCATTATATATATTTCGGGGATATCATATTAACAATATGCTATGCCTTCATCAGACAAAATACAATATAAACAGTTTTATAGATAAATATATTCGACATACCGTAATAAACATCAACTTCATTTGAAGAGGTTTACGCTAGCAGTGAAAATACAGAGAGAAAGAAAGAGAGAAAGAAAAGAGGGAAAAACGAAAGAAAGAAAGACAAAACGAAGAAAAGGAAGAAAAAGAAGAAAAAGAAAAAGAAAAATGGGATCTTCCGACTCAGCTCAGGTAACTGACCTTGTGGGCTTATTTTTAATCAATTCGCTACATAGGAAAATACCTGGTACTACCGGAGGCTTATATAGGGATGACATGCTTTTACTTATTAATAATAATAACCCTGAACTAAATAGAAAATGTAAACAAATTACAAAATTTTTTAATTACTTTAACCTTAAAATAGAAATTGAGAACAACCATAGAATAGTCAATTTCCTAGATATAACATTAAATCTCAACACATGTCTCCACTATCCTTTTCACAAGTTGAATGAAAACTTAAACTATGTCAATTTTAACTCTAACCACCCCAGATCTGTCAAAAACACTATAGTAAACTCAGTCCAAAAACGTATCTCTAGGATCTCGTCGAATAGAAAGATTTTTGACGAAAAGGCCCAATACTATAATGATGCACTAGCTAGGGCAGGGTATGCTGATAAGATTGTATACATAGATAATGATAGACAAACTAAACAAAGTAACAACTTTTTTAATTACGACAACAACATTAACAACTATAATAGAAAGCATTACAATAATTCCAAAGGACAAAAAAGAAATAGAACTAGGAACATAATTTGGTTTGCCCCCCCTTTCTCACTAAACATTAAAACCCACATCGCTAAATTATTTTTCAAAGCTCTTGATAATCGCTTCCCTAGAACACATAGGTATCACTCAATCTTCAATAGGCATACAATTAAATTAACCTACTCATCCACCAAAAATTTAGCACAAAATATTAATAGAATAAATAATAGGAACTTAAAACCTACTGATAATAGCATAAATAATATACAAGTTAACAAATGTAACTGTAGAGATAGATCTAAATGTCCGTTAAATAACAACTGCTTAGTTAAAAATATAGTATACAATTGTAATGTTAATACTGACTCTAATTCTTTTAACTACGTCGGTTCCACATCGACGGAATTTAAACTTCGCTATAATAACCACAAGAATTCTTTCACAGATCCAAATAAAAAATCTTCAACGGCACTATCAGGGGT
>CAXHJY010000941.1:192500-195000 GCA_964016885.1 Eledone cirrhosa
TTATTATACTCCCCTCGACTAACACTGCTGGTCCCTCTATTGGGTCGATATGGGGGAGACTGTCTTTCTCCCATTTATTCTCCTCATTTAGTAGCCTTTCATAGTGACACTTCCAAGCTACCTTCTTATCAGCGTCGGTGATGGCAAGTGTGCCATCGTCGTTTAGTACACACTTCTCCCCGACAATATCACGGTTTTCCTTGACGCATTGCCTAGCAATCCTGAACACCTCACGTTTTTGGTCATCGCGTGAGATGCTGAAGGCATCTGGCACGGTGGGACACACCATGGTCACCCGCATAGTTAACCAAGTCGTACAGAATGGGGTTGTTCCGAAGGACTGGCATAGCAGCATCATCGTTAACTGTTATAAGGGTAAAGGAGACGCCCTAGATAGGAGTAACTATAGAGGCATTAAATTAATCGACCAGGTCATGAAGGTCACGGAAAAAGTAATAGCGCAACTAATCAGAGAGAGAATTGACCTAGATGAAATGCAGTTCGGGTTTGTGTCAGGCAAAAGTACCACAGACGCTCTTTTCATAGTACGACAACTACAGGAGAAGTACCTAGCTAAAGGTAAACCCCTCTACTTAGCTTTTGTCGACTTGGAGAAAGCCTTCGACAGAGTCCCCCGCTCCATTATCTGGTGGGCTCTTAGAAAACTAGGCGTTGATGAATGGCTTGTGAGGGCTATACAAGCCATGTATAAAGAAACAGTCTGCAAGGTTAGAATTAACAACGAATATAGTGAAGAGTTTAGCGTAAAAGTTGGCGTCCATCAGGGCTCTGTTCTCAGACCACTACTATTTATTATTGCCCTTCAGGCTATAACAGAGGAGTTCAAGACAGGCTGCCCATGGGAACTCCTATACGCAGACGACCTGACACTCATAGCGGAATCAATGGCCGAGCTAGAGAAGAAATTCCAAACATGGAAGCACGGCCTAGAGTCAAAAGGACTTAAAATTAACCTGGCTAAGACCAAAGTACTAGTTTGTAGGAAAGAAAACAAGGCGGCGGTCCCTTCTGGGAAATGGTCGTGCTCGGTGTGTAGGAAAGGCGTAGGTAGAAACTCCATTTTATGTCCTAAATGCAAAGTATGGGTGCATAAAAGATGTAGTGGGATCACAGGTAAGCTAACTAAGAACATAGATTTTACATGTGGCCGGTGTTCTGGTGCAATAAGTAGCAGCAAGTGCCCACAAAATACTAGCTCTTTCAATTGCGCAGAGGGTTCTATAGAAATAGTGGACAGCTTCCGTTACCTGGGCGATAAAATCAGCAGTGGGGGAGGGTGCTCTGAAAGTACTGTAGCTAGAGTCAGAACTGGTTGGAAAAAGTTCAGATAGCTTATACCACTATTAGCTGCTAAAGGGTTCTCCCTAAAAATGAAAGGCAGGTTGTACGATGCCTGCATACGAACAGCAATGCTGCATGGCAGTGAGACCTGGGCATTGTGTGCAGAGGATATACGCAGACTAGAGAGGAACGAAGCTTGCATGCTCCGCTGGATGTGTAACAGTAATATACGTGAACGGCAAAGCATAAACGAACTAAGGAAAAAATTAGAGATAAGAGGGATCAGATGTTGTTTACTCGAGAGAAGGCTACGTTGGTATGGACACGTGATGCGCATGAAAGTCGATAGCTGTATAACAAAGTGCAGGGCAATAAAGATAGACGGTAGTCACGGAATAGGCAGACCTAGAAAAACCTGGGACGAGCTGATAAACTCCGACATCACACACTTACACCTCTCCAAGACAATGTCACTGGACCGAGACCTTTGGCGGTACTCAGTAACAGAGAAGACCCGCCTTACCTAAATATATAGTAAAACCTACTCCAGCCAGTAGGCATCTCTAACAAAATACACCCCCCCACCCCATCCACACCACCCCGTTCTATGTAAAGTTATGTTGGTGCCGCGCCATCGAGGCCGAAACAAATGAGATCGTGTAGGTGTCACGACAAAAAAACACACAGTCCACGCTGTAATGTGGCCGTGTAGGCAACACGGTAAAAACCTCCCAGATCCACACTGTAAATGTGGTTGGTGTTAGGAAGGGCATCCAACTGTAGAAAACCTGCCAGACAGTCCTATGCGAGCAAGACAATCACTCTTGCCTCAAGTGGGACTACCCCCGTCCAAACCCATGCAAGCGTGGAACACGGACGTTAAACGTTGATGATGATGATGATGATGATATATATACTATATATATATATATATATATATATATACTATATATATATATATATATATATATACTATATATATATATATATATATATACTATATATATATATATATATATATACTATATATATATATATATATATACTATATATATATATATATATATATATTAGAAAGTGAGGTTTTTTTTACAAAATGAAAAATAACCAAGGTGTCCTACACGAGTGAAAGTATAAAGAAAAAGAGATGAAATCGAAAATGCAACTGAAGTCTTATTTTTTTTTAAAATATATATAT
>CAXHJY010000941.1:200000-202108 GCA_964016885.1 Eledone cirrhosa
TATATATATATATATATATATATATATATATATATATATATATATACTATATATATATATATAGTATATATATATATATATATATATAGTATATATATATATAATATATATATATATATATATATACTATATATATATATATACTATATATACTATATATACTATATATATATATTATAGTATATATATATATATATATATATATATATTATATATATAATATATATATATGATATACTATATACTATATATATATATATATATAGATATAATATCTATATATATATATATGATATATGAATATAGACATAGAATATTCGAAAATATTCTGTATGTTTATAATAAACATTTTGAAGACCTAATCGCTATAGAATAGAATACGTCACGTATTACAATTAGATTCTCGATAAAAGCAAGGGAAGTAATCTACGCGTTTCATTCTTGTTAGAAATCATCAGGACTACATATCCAGTGCTTTTATCGAGAATGACACAGCTAGAGACTTATAGAATACTTAGCTGTGCCACAGGAACTGGTTTGAAAGAGCGGTTGCCGGTCCGGCAGAAATTAGAAATTGGAATAAATGCTCTGAAATAGCGATATATATGTGAATATAGACATAGAATATTCGAAAATATTCTGTATGTTTATAATAAACATTTTGAAGACCTAATCGCTATAGAATAGAATACGTCACGTATTACAATTAGATTCTCGATAAAAGCAAGGGAAGTAATCTACGCGTTTCATTCTTGTTAGAAATCATCAGGACTACTGTATCCAGTGCTTTTATCGAGAATGACACAGCTAGAGACTTATAGAATACTTAGCTTGTGCACAGGAACTGGTTTGAAAGAGCGGTTGCCGGTCCGGCAGAAATTAGAAATTGGAATAAATGCTCTGAAATAGCGATATATATGTGAATATAGACATAGAATATTCGAAAATATTCTGTATGTTTATAATAAACATTTTGAAGACCTAATCGCTATAGAATAGAATACGTCACGTATTACAATTAGATTCTCGATAAAAGCAAGGGAAGTAATCTACGCGTTTCATTCTTGTTAGAAAATCATCAGGACTACATATCCAGTGCTTTTATCGAGAATGACACAGCTAGAGACTTATAGAATACTTAGCTGTGCACAGGAACTGGTTTGAAAGAGCGGTTGCCGGTCCGGCAGAAATTAGAAATTGGAATAAATGCTCTGAAATAGCGATATATATGTGAATATAGACATAGAATATTCGAAAATATTCTGTATGTTTATAATAAACATTTTGAAGACCTAATCGCTATAGAATAGAATACGTCACGTATTACAATTAGATTCTCGATAAAAGCAATGGAAGTAAGCTCCGTTCATTCTTGTTAAGAATGCAACGCGTAGATTACATATCCATTGCTTTTATCGAGAATGACAAAGCTAGAGACTATAGAATACTTAGCTGTGCCAGGAACTAGGTTTGAAAGAGCGGTTGCCGGTCCTGGCAGAAATAGATATTGAATAAATGCTCTGAAATAGCGATATATATGTGAATATAACATAGATATTCGAATATTTCAGTATGATTTATTCAATTACAACATTTTGAAGGACGGCTAATCGCTATAGAATCAGATTACGTCACGTAATTACTAAGTTAGATTCTCGATAAAAGCACTGGATATGTAGTCCTGATGATTTCTAACAAGAATGAAACGCGTAGATTACTTCCCTTGCTTTTATCGAGAATCTAATTGTAATACGTGACGTATTCTATTCTATAGCGATTAGGTCTTCAAAATATACTCAGTGATAAACATAGCAGAATATTTTCGAATATTCTATGTCTATATTCACATATATATCGCTATTTCAGAGCATTTATTCCAATTTCTAATTTCTGCGGACGCGCAACCCGCTCTTTCAAACCAGTTCCTGTGCACAGCTAAGTATTTCTATAAGTCTCTAGCTGTGTCATCTCGATAAAAGCACTGGATATGTATCCTGATGATTTCTAACAAGAATGAAACGCGTAGATTTACTTCCCTTGCTTTTATCGAGAATCTAATTGTAATAACGTGACGTATTCTATTCTAGTTAAGCGATTAGGTCTTCAAA
>CAXHJY010000943.1:7500-12500 GCA_964016885.1 Eledone cirrhosa
TTTAGGCACAAGGCCAGCAATTACCCAGTGCATTACTGGTACTTTATTTTATCGACCCAGTAAGGATGAAAGGCAAAGTCAACCTCGGCAAAATAATGGTTTCAGATTTAGTCACAATTGGATTGGACGTGAATGTTGATTTTATCGAACACAGTACTTATTGCTACTTCATTTCAACGACCCCACAAAGATGACCAGCAATGCTGAACTCGGTTGAATGGTATCTGTTTTGGTTCGAGGCGTTCTGAGTTCAAATCTGTCAGCAGGAAAGCTTCTGCCAGGAATAAACATGTAGATAATACTAGCAATGGAAAGACCGTCAAAAATAGAACCCGTTTGGTCCGATCTAACCATCGACTTCATTCCTTTTCCGTTTCCTAGATATAAAAAAAAACGACTGCTCTTCATTACTACAGAATTATTGGCCTTGCAGTTCAAGTGTCGAAGGAAATGCTATGAGGTATTTCCTTGCACTATATTTTTGACGTTTTGAGTTCGAATCCTATTTGTTTTTACAAGGTTGGTTACATAACATCATATTAACTGTTTCCTATAGTTTCCTTGGCTCAATCTGATCATCATCATTTTCTTTTCCAGCAGATGGCTACTTTATAAAGTTATTAGTGCAACTTGCATATTTCATGTTCATTTTATTGTATTGCATTATATTACAACGGCGTTGAACGATTCATATATATCTCCCCGATGGCTTAATTATGTCGTGCACTAACATGAAACAAGCACACACGTTCGATAACACATTCACACATACACAGACACACACAAGCTGACTTAAAGAGAAGAACTCAAATATGTCTAGAAGTACCACCGCTACCAACACTAAAACCTCTAATTCCAACCTCATAGTTTACACAAGAGGAAAAGTATATCGAATAATATAATCCTAGATTGAAAAAAAAATGACGATCACAGTTTCAATGTCTTTGATCATAGTTCTGCTGCATGAAGTCATTTCTGTGGCTAAATAATACCCCCCCCCCCCTCTTCCCACATTCTCATTCTTTATTACTATATACGTAAGTTATATGTACACTTCTTATATACACTCCTCGATCCTTTCTTTGACCGTTCCAACTTAAACGATATAAAGAAACAATAACAGTAAAAAGTGAATCAGATCTATATTATAATACTTGGACTGGTTTTGTGTCCGTCTGTTACATTAATTGTGTGAAGGTGTAGTTTCTAAGAAGTTGTTTCTATTAGTTAAAAGCACGCGAGCAAAAGATGTAACATGCTGTAGTGGAAATTGTGTGTGTGTGGTATGGTGTGGTGTGGTGTGGTGGTGTGGTGTGTGGTGTGGTGGTGGGTGGTGGGTGGTGGGTGGTGGGTGGTGTGTGGTGGGCGGTGTGTGGTGTGGTGCGTGGTGGTGTGGTGGGTGGTGTGTGGTGGTGTGGTGGTGTGGTGGTGTGGTGTGGTATATATATATATATCACCAAGTATCTTTACAGTTTAGTGAAGAAATGTGATTTAACAGAATATTGTATTCAGAAAACAATATGTCATATACTAGTAATAATAATTGTTTCTACTATTGGCACAAGGCCAGCAAATACCCCAGTGTATTACTGGTACTTTATTTTATCGACTCCGTAAGGATAAAAGGCAAAGTTAACTAGTAATACTAATATCAACATCAATATCCTCTCTAGATCCATTACTATTGGAAGAGTTTAACTCAATTCCTTATGAAGGTGAATCCTTTCATTCATCAGAACTTTTTCTAATGGATATTTTATCTCAATGATTTGCCACTTCTATCGAAGGCTGATATTATCTACCGGTCACAAATCCTGACCGACATATGTGGAATTTCAACTTTAAAGACACCAAATCCTTCCCTTTGACTTATTAACAATTCCGCTAATCAACTGGCCCTGTATAAATATTTTATTCAACGATCCCGAAAGGAGGAAATGAAAATTTGACCTCAGCGAAATTTAAAATCTTAACAAGGTAGACCGGGGCAAACAAATATTAAGATACTTATTCCAACAACAAACAGCACAAACCTGCCGCACTTAACTATCACTACACCACTACACCCTCCAATATGACCAACTTCCCACCCTCACCTTTCATTACCACCACCACCACTACCACCCCGACATGACTAACTTCCCAACCTCAAATCTCATTGCTCCTACACTCGCCTAACATGACCAACCCCCCATCCTCAACTCTCATTGCCCCTACCCCCACCTAACCTGACCAACTTCCCACCCTCAACTCTTATTACCCACCACAAATCCCAATATGTCACCACATGTACAACCATGAAAGACCAGTAACGCCACCACACGGTCACATTCTCGGAAGCTTTTAAAATAATTGAGGACAATTTGAACACAATGTTTCTATTGTTATAACCACAGACACTTAAAACATATATATATAGATAGATATACTTACGTACATAATACATACATACACATGCATACATACGTACATACATACATACATACATACATACGTACATAGACATATATATATGCTTACATATATACCTACGTACATACATATATGCATGCATACAGTACATACCTGCGTACATATATATATATATATATATGCATACATACCTATGTACATAAATATACACATGCATACATACATTACATTACATATGTACTGATAAATGCAAACACACATACACACACACACATATATATATATATAAAATGCAGCTACAAACACAGCTACAAAATCAGACACACACACACACACACACACATGTCACAAACAATGCACCAGCATGCATAATATATGTGTAATATGATATAATAACAAGTTGCAGCAGGTCGTTAAGATGTAATACAATTTATAAGAAGCATTCCAAACTATTGTTGCATTAGCTTCTCAGGGTTTTATATCTTAATTAGTGGTTAATTTGACATTCTTAAGACCCAAGATCAGCGCTAGCATTAAGGGAGCCGTCGTATGCGCGCACATGAGAGAGGCGCCTTACCGAACCTTAAAGGATCACAAGCTTATAGAAATGTGTATAATTATTTAAATATATATTTTAATTCGCTGTGATCAAATAAATAAGTAGCTACACGTCTTCGTTGGGAGCAGCATTATGACAATACCCAAAGCGACGGAGAGAGTCCCATGTTATGTTCATCATTTGGTGTGGGTAAGTGTAGATTGTGTAGTAGAAAATGCAGGCTTATTAATTTTTTAGTGTGGCCAGAGCGAGAAATATGAAAAAAATAGGTTCTTCATCTTGCCAAACTGGAAGAATACGGCACATAAGTGGAAAGGTGGATTGCTAACCGGGAGAAAAGGATATACATTGAACAGCCTGGGGCACTGAATACACAGATGAAGGCACTAAAAGGAGGGTAACTGGAATACGGTTCAAGGGTTTGACATTTTCTGACGAAATAGGCAATGTGATTAACGTCATGTATACAAAGAAACACTACACCCCTGACTGAGGGGCACCGCATCTCCGACCCGACGACAAAGTGGCAAACATCGTTGCTACAGAGAATAGCCAAAGACAACCACTGTAATAGCTACCCCACCTCACAGGGCTCCCACTTCTAGCAGGCCGCTGTCTTTCCTACCTTACGGAGGAAATCAGCCGTGTGGGGACCAAGCGCTTATGCATACAAAAAAAAAAAGAACATAAAAAAGAATTCATAAAAAGAAGACAAAATCAGAAGAGAGACATTAATATACGCCTACACACATCATACATGTATGTATATATTTATGTACTAATCTGTATCTTCTGATAGAAGTGTTGGGATGTTGTAGTGAAATATGGCAGGTTCTCGGCATATTAAAACTGACGAAGTCTATCCCCTCTCAGTCAATGTCTTCAATGAAAGAAGAGCGTGGGGTTAATATGGAGGAAGTTTAAAAACAAAACAACAGAAAATGACATGGGTAAAGAAGCAATCCAGCACGGCACTGGTATTTTATTTATCGACTTCGAAAGGATGAAAGACGAAGATGTCTTCGGCAGGTTTGGAGCTCGGGACCCAAAGAGCGTGAACAAATAACGCAAAGTACTCTGGCCGACGTTCTATTGATTCTACCAATTTGCCGCATACACACAGATACATAATTTCAAATATCATAGCACAATCGCCCACAAACACCCATAACACACAAAGGTATAAATAGTAATACTAACACATGTTTATTGAACAAAGTTTGAAAACTGCCGCCTACCAAACACAGTAAACACACACACACGAAGGCAACTTTAACGTGCGTGCGTGCGTGTGTGTGGTGAGAGAGAGAGAGAGAAGGCTAGAGAGAGAGAGAAAGTTGCATAGGAAGATAGATAACTTTCTTTTTAATTGCCACTAGGGCGTCAAAGAGTGGGACAAGTACAATGGGGGGAGTTTACATAAAAAGGCGTCCTCAATAAGGAGGAGGCAATAACAAAATAACAAAATATAAGATATAAAATATAACAAAAATAGATAGGAAGATAGATAGAAGGGTAAATATCGATAGATAAATAGATATAGATATATTTAGATGGATACATCAATAAATATAGACAAGCAGATAAATAGGATAACTTCCATGAGTTTGGCTGGTCTCGCCTTGGGGATCCAGCCGGATCAGTTGGAAATGGTTGCTTTTGACAGGACCTGCGCTAGAAGGAGTGTTTGAGAACTCTGCCCTCACTACCCTCTCAGGAATAAGTGGGAGAAGATAGATAGATAGATAGATATCTTTCTTTATTTGCCACAGGAGCGTACAAAAGGGGGACATTACAAAACGTAACGGCGGGGGTTTTACATAAAAATAACTTTAACATTAATAAATAACAATAAACTATATATAATAAAATAACAATTGAAATCCCCAGTAGTGGGGAACGTTACTGCAGGGTTGTTTTACACCCCGTGGATAGAACAACCCTCAACACCAGGAACATGTTTTGTAGGTGTTCCTGTCTTCCCTCTGTCTTCCTCAACCTACAGGTTTATATACAGAGAAGGACCAGT
>CAXHJY010000943.1:17500-42500 GCA_964016885.1 Eledone cirrhosa
TTCTCTCTCTCTCTCTCTCTCTATATATATATATAAAGTAAACCGAAATAACAAAGCAAACGACACAGTACAATGAAGTAGAGAGAGATATAGAGAAAGAGATATAGAGAAAGAGATATAGAGAAAGAGAAAGAGAGAAAGTGTGTGTGTGTGTGTTGAAGGTGTTGTGGCTGTAGTCTTGTCTTACGTGAAACCTAATGTGCCGTGTTGCACTCCATTAAGTTAAAACATAACGATGCAATTCAATAAACTAACCAATCAGTTACAGCAGAGACTAGGCTTTAGTAGAACGTGTTTTTTTGGCGCAATATCCTTTCTCCTTTTCATATAAGATACCCACCATTAATCCCCTTCGTACCAAACCGCTTGCAACTGTCCACGGTTCTCTAGTAGAAAGTTATTTATTTTAAAGTGTTCAGATTCATCTATAAACTTCATAATTTATGCTCTAAACACCAGATATATAATGAAAACATTATATGACCAACTCCCATAAATTATTATTTTCAAATTGAATTAAAAACTATACGCCTGTTTTTTTTTTTCCATTTGTTATAAGCTAACGAAGGAGGCGAATTGGTAGAGTCTTTAGAATGTTGGATTGAATGCTTTGGGGTATTCGTTCCGACACTTTAAGGGGTGAATTGAATTAAATTTATTGCATTTTTTTACACGAAAGAATATTTCAGAAGAATTATTCCATAAAACCGATTATTACTTCATTAAGAATAATTGTCATATATATATTATTCCACTCAGAGCAACATCGAGTATTTTATACACTTAACAGTTGAAATATACTATGAATTCACACCTTCACCACAATGAATACCGGCGTTCGACCGAAGCTGCAAGAAATATTCATGTAAACACACATTTTTATATATCTAATCCTGTTAGTATGCTTTCACTGTGGATTGAAAAAGATAAATAGCTTGAAACGACTTTCAAACTCCGTTGAAATATTAGAAATTAGATTAAAAATTACACCTTTTGAAGTCGAAGAATAGCTCGGATGAAACACATCTCAACTATGGTTTGCTAATTTCTTGTGCAACTAAGTATACTGAACTCGTCCTTTGGACTGAGTGCTCTACCAACTTGGGCTGTAATCTCTTGTTTTTTTACCACTATATATATATATATATATATATATATATAAGGTGATTCAGTAGATTTGTGTTTTACTGAAGAAGATACCAATTGTAGGACTCAATGCTATAGTAGAGTATGTATCAAGAACAAAACGAGGTTTCACAGATGGGTGGCACAGGATTCATATTAGTATCATATACGTGATTCTAATCACTATCTACTCACCAGACTTGTTAATCAGGCAAAACCAAAATCACATCTGCGGGCACCCTAATTCACATGTTATATATATATACATTGATATACCAACTTATACATACGGGCATATATATATATATATATATATATATATATATATATATATATATATATATATATGAAAAAATTCAGGACCCCGACAGCTAAATCCGAACTCAGTTCGGATGTCTCTGTCGAAACGGCCGGAGCTCTGCCGTCGTGGACCTGAATCTTTTCATATTACCCACTCTACTACCCCAAGTATCGAGTACTCTGGTGGGTTATGGTCCACCTGTTATTTACCATACCCTATCTGAAATATATATATATATATATATATATATTCAAGGTATATAACACAGGTATATACGACTTTTTATTATCTGTAATAATTTTAGAGATTTTGGTAATGTGCTGAATAAATATTTTCATATATATAATCTATATATATATATATATATATATATATACACACATATATATATATATATATACACACATATATATATACACATATATATATATATATATACACATATATATATATATACACATATATATATATATATACACATATATATATATATATGCTTTTTTCCACTCACACTATGCTAAACCCATGGCCTCCAAATACCTGATACTCAAAAACTCAGCAATGTCCAGTAGTGCTAAGTTTAATATTCTGATCGCAGATTTGGTACGAGTGATGAAGAATGTGTCCAGCATGTGCGACCCAACAGAAATGGAAGGACACATCCAACACTTCATCAACCGCATGCAGTTCTCTGGCTACAACCAAAGAGACAGAATCAGAGTATACGAAGGAGCCATGGAAAAGTATAAGACCCTCATAGAACTGGACATGAAAGGAATTTGCCCACTATACAGGAGCAAATCATGGAATAGCTTAGATAGGGCTAGACATAAGATAGGGAAGGCCACATCATGGTACGACAACCAGAGATATCAGAGTGTCATGTTTGTGGACGCCACCCCTGGAGGGAAATTAGCTAACCAGTGTAGAAAGGCCCTGAGAAAGACCCACTTAAAAATAAAGGTGGTAGAAAAGCCAGGAACCACCATAAAATCCCTGATCAGCAAAACCTACCCTTTTAAGAAAACCCACTGTACCAATAGGAAATGTATCATATGTAAGGTGAACCCCCGGATAAACTGTAAAACTAGAAACGTAGTCTATAGCATAAGATGTACAGAGGGTACTTGCAGAAACACGACAACAACATACATAGGTGAGACAGCTCGTAGCATAGGTGAAAGGATAGACCAACACTGGGGGGAACTAAAAGGACGAAAAAACGGGTCAGTACTATACGAACATGCTAGACAACAACATGACGGTAACATAGACAACATAGAAATTAGAATAATATCTAAACATAGGAATGACCCAGCAGATAGGCAAATCAGAGAGGCCAGTGAAATAGAAATTAGAAGACCAAAGCTAAACAGAAAGAATGAGTGGAACAACAACACCCAAACAAACAACACTGACCTAAGAGAAGTATAAATAAATAAGTAAATTAAATAAAATAAAATAAGATAAATAAATACATACACAAGCACATAAACACACACTAGTCACCCAGCAGACACAACACTATACACACTAGTCACACATCACACATAACACTATACACACACGCAAACGCATGCGCAAAGAAGACAAAATAAAATAAGATAAACAAACAAGCAAATAAATAAATAAATATATAGACAGACTGAACACAAAAAAAAAAAAAAAAAAATGGCGTAGACATACAACACAACAGGAGGAACAATGAATATAACACCACTGACGATGTTGCAGATGTGCAACGAAAGATTTATGTAAATTATGTAAACTATATATATATGTGTTTGTCTATATTGTATCTGTATTATTTTTGACCGCCGGTCAGTCAATGGCAACATTGAGGACCGAGTAAGTTAGATCGCAGATATATATATATATAAAAGACAGCGAGAAGCGAAAACCAACCAAACAGTGAGTGTGTTCTGTTATTAATTCTGGCAATATTACGCAAATATGACCCTCCCCAAATATAACAATATATATATATATATATATATATATTTGTGGAATAATTTGGTATCATGTTGCTAAAATCTTTAGGAGAAAATAACTTAGTAACTTGAGCTAATATCCAGAATAACAGAAAAATAATGACATTTATATCTGAAAACAGACGAGCAGATAAATGTATCCGTTCATACAGACACACTTCCCGTATATTTATATACAGAGAGAGAGAGAGAGAGAGAGAGAGAGAGAGAGATAGAGAGATAGAGAGAGAGAGATAGAGAGAGAGAGCGAGAGATAGAGAGAGAGAGCGAGAGATAGAGAGATAGAGAGAGAGAGCGAGAGATAGAGAGATAGAGAGAGAGAGAGAGCGAGCGATAGAGAGAGAGAGCGAGAGAGCGAGCGAGAGAGAGCGAGCGAGAGAGAGAGAGCGAGAGCGAGAGAGAGAGAGCGAGAGCGAGAGAGAGAGAGCGAGAGAGAGAGAGAGAGAGCGAGAGAGAGAGACATATTCATATATTCACTCGAGATACGTTAAATATAAATATACACCCGCGTGTATATTTATATTTTCCGACTGTATTGTGATAAGTTTTAGTAAATACACAAGGCGTTGAGGTAATATGTTACGAGGGACTAAACACCTGGCATATATATTTATATCGCTCTTCTAACTCTCTCAAGTATCACGTTTTTCAAATGAATTATACCTTTAACACTCACCATAGTTATAGAATTATATTCCGATCCAAAAAGGGGTCGAAGTGGTACGGTTGTTAGAATGTCGTATAGAATATTTTGCAGTATTCGTTCCGGCTATGTGAGTTTAACGCAACCCCTCACCCCCCTGTGATTAACATTGCATTTCTTTCTTTTGTGGTCAATAAATAAAGTACCACTCTCGTACTTAGCTCGCATCTTCCTCTATGGCTCTTTCACAAACACACACATTTAACAACCTGAACAGAGAACATATATTTTAAAATATTTAAAATTGATAATCATAATGGTTTTTAATTTAGGCACAAGGCCAACAATTTGTGTGAAGGGGGGGGGGGAGTTGATTATATCGACTCCAGTATTTTATTTTATCGACCTCAGAAGGATAAAAGGTAAAGTTGACTTCGGTGGGATTTGAACACAGAACGTAAAGAATTGGAATCAATCCTACTAACCATTTTCCCGGCACTTTAACGACTTTGCTAATCCACCGTCCTTGACAATTACTATTAAAAGAACAACAACACTAACGTAGATCTATCCCACTTGACGATACCTCAGGCAAGTGTAATTTACTATACCTCCCAGTTAATCATTTTGTAATTGAAATTCGGTAGACAGAAGCCGATAGTGGAATGTTTATCTGAACAAAGTCATCATAGTCAATACCTGTCGTAGAATAACTGCAAGGTATTTAATCATAAGTCTGTTCTAAAACATTAACCCACGGCTAATAACGACGACAACAACAACAAAAGTAACAAGAGCAAAGTGAACAACAAAATAGCGACAAGAGCAACAGCAAACATAGTAAAACAGCAGCAGTAATAAGAACAGCAACAGTGGCAACAATAACAGCAGTAGAAGCCACAATAATGGTTTCTTGTATAGGCACACGGCCAGTAGAAGCCACAATAATGGTTTCTTGTATAGGCACACGGCCAGTAGAAGCCACAATAATAATAGCAACTGCAGCATCAACAGTGATGATATCAGCAATGGTAGAAGGTAGAAGAAAAAGAAAACATCGACGACGACGACGAAGAAGAATAACAAACATAACAACGATAACTACTACATAAGTAGCAGGAACAACAGCAACAGCAACAACAACAGCAACAGCAGCAGCACTTATAACAGTACTTATAACAGTACTTATAACAGTACCAGAAACAACAATATTAACAACAGCAACAACAGTAAAAACAATAACAGTAACAACAATAACAATATCAACAGCAGCAATAATGGCAACATGAAGAGGTTGAAGTAAGAGGCGAAGCTCTGGTCACGGTAACCTCTTTCATATTGTCTGTGACGTTTCTACAAATATTTTTCTGAATCTATAAACTTGATGTCATTATCTATTGCATTATTTAACATGCTAAACTACTGACGATAACAACAACACCAACAAGATAGGCCTCCATCGGTTGAGAAGATACTTGTTCCAGGTATTCGATCAATAGAACAGCCTTCTCGTGAAATCACCGTGCAAGTGGTTGAGTATTCCACTACTACTACTTTGACGATAAACTTCGCTAGTTGCAGACTGCTCATCAACATGAGCTATTTTTCTCCGCAAAGTTTGATCACCAACAGCGGAGTTTAAAGTGCATAGATCACGTCCAGTCCATAAGTTGAGATTATGAAGCAATCGTTTTGGCTGCCAGCCTCTGCTTCTCTTACCAGCCAACCTTGCTTCCAGGCATAACCTACTCACACCGCGAGTTGATCTTTTTATATGACCGTATAGTTTGAGTACTTTTGACTTGACAATTGATTTAATTGTTCTAAGTCCACTACAAGTGTACCTTTAATGTAATTCACAGGGAGATTATGTGCGACAATGTGTGGTAAGACTGACCCTTTGAATTACTGGTTCAGATTTCCCATAGTTTCTGTCTATCCTATTGATATTACGTGGTTTGTGAAAGATACATGAGAAAATATAGAATCAAATCCAGGGCCTTCTATTCCTGTTTGTGGAACCCCGCCTTGGTTGAGCTCCAGCTCTTTTGATTTTAGTCATGTCAAGGGTGTAGACATACTCACCACCCTTGGCCAATTGCAGGTTGAGGAGGCTATTTAACTGTTTAGATTTTTGTGCTGCTGGGTTTCCACTTACCCTCCTCACCAGACAGGGTCTGGTGGGGGAGCCGGTTTAGTCGTTGACCACTCGACCATGAAACAGGTTCTACTGGGTTATATGGTACCAGTAATAGGTAGAAACCTGACCTGACCTGACCTTGAGAAAATATAGTTTGGAATCAATGACTGGGTGATGGTCGTGGATGGAAAACATTTGATCATAGAACTGCTTTATCATAGCTGAGCTGGATGCTAAATAACAACATTAACAGTGGTGGTAACAACTTCAGCAACAGACATGATAGAACAGTAGTAGTAACCACGTTACCAACAGTTATAACAACTACATCACTATTGATAATAACTATAGTTACAACAGCAATCACAGCAACCACAACAATAAACTCAACAACAACTACAACAATAAACTCAACAACAACCACAACAATAAACTCAACAACAACCACAACAATAAACTCAACAACAACCACAACAAACTCAACAACCACCACAACAATAAACTCAACAACCACCACAACAATAAACTCAACAACAACCACAACAATAAACTCAACAACCACCACAACAATAAACTCAACAACCACCACAACAATAAACTCAACAACCACCACAACAATAAACTCAACAACCACCACAACAATAAACTCAACAACCACCACAACAATAAACTCAACAACCACCACAACAATAAACTCAACAACAACCACAACAATAAACTCAACAACAACCACAACAATAAACTCAACAACAACCACAACAATAAACTCAACAACAACCACAACAATAAACTCAACAACAACCACAACAATAAACTCAACAACAACCACAACAATAAACTCAACAACAACCACAACAATAAACTCAACAACAACCACAACAATAAACTCAACAACCACAACAATAAACTCAACAACAACTACAACAATAAACTCAACAACAACCACAACAATAAACTCAACAACAACTACAACAATAAACTCAACAACCACCACAACAATAAACTCAACAACAACCACAGCACTTCCAGAAACAGTAGCAGTAACTACGTCAACAGCAACAACAGCGACAACAACGACAATATGAACATCAACAATATCAAAGAGAATAGCAATAATAGCAACAACTGCTGCTGTAATAACACAGTTATAGCAACGACAACCATAATACGAACAACATCAACATCAGCAGAGACCGGCATAATATCATCAAAAATAACATTAACAACAATTACAGAAGCAACAACAACAGCAGCAGCAACAAGACCACAAGTAACAGCAGCAATAACAATAACAATAACAGCAAAAATAACGGCGACCACAACATTAGCACAAACAACTTCAGGAACAACAGCAAGCATAATATCATCAAAAACAACATTAGCCTTAACAGCAGCAACAGCAGAACATCAATGGACATATAAACAGAAGCAACAGCAGTGGTAGCATTTGACAGCAACAATAACAACCAGAATATCAGCAGAAACATGCATAATATCATAAAATATTGCATACGCCACAACAACTACAACAGCAGCAGTAGTATCAACAATAACAATTACAGCATTAACAACAACACACGTAGTAATGGTATCAAGAGATATAACAAGAAAACAATCACAATGGTTATTTATTCCGAGAATACACAAAGCACAGTATGTGTATACCATCAATGATAGTAATAGCAGTGATAAATATACTGGTGTTGATTCATTTTGTTGCCACAAGAGATATGAATAAACGGTCGCAACATCTTGAAAGAAGAATTATTAAATAGCAGAATTAGGGGGAAAAAACAAACATAAAAGGCATATAATAGAATAATGGTAATGCCAATAATAAGTTATTTATCACTGTCATAACAGTTAAGTATATTCCTATTGCATATTACTAGTACTTATAATTACTTATACTACATTACATATATAACTTCTGGAAATAAAAACCAAATCTCATACAAATCACATCGTAACATCTTTAAAAGGAATGTACATATTGACGAATGTAGTCATGGATATATTATTTCTGAATAAAAGACAAATGAAATAACTGATTTGGTGATGTAATGTTTCCACCATTAATTATAAGAGCTCTGTGATATTATGCCACCATTATGTATTTCAGATCTAATGTGTGGCCGAGTGGTTATGGCTTTGGGCTCACGATTTCTGGACTGGACGATGCATTGTGTTCACAGTATAACATTAGATTAGGAAAATAAATTCAAAATAAATTGCAGGAAGGAAACGGTATTGTTTTGGGATGAGTTGTAGATGTAAACATAAGAAATCGGGAAAATGTGATTCTGTCAGTTGAAATGAAATAAAGAGACTTTCTAAATATTCAAGACAGTTGTCAAACACACACCATACGTAATGATGCGTGGACATTTTAGAAATGCCTTACCTGACAACGAGAATATTGGTAAGCTTGAATATAATTCACTGCAGGAATACTCCATTAACACTATCTATCTACTTGCTTTGGCCTCACTGTCCGACAGTGCACACTCCGTTAATTATAACAATTATCCGACATTGGCCCTTCGTTATATATTTAAAATTCAACACTTAGCCTAATGGTTACGGTGTTGGATTCACGATCATAAGGCCGAAAGCTAGGTACCTGAACCAGGAGATGGTTTGTTTTCTTGAGCAAGACGCTTTATTTCATACTGCTTTTCATAAGACCGAGGTCTCTATGACTAAAAACACACGAAAAACCTCCGAGCTGCAATATCGTAGGAGTCAAGCTAAACCTGTATAGATATGACCAGTAAATTTCATTTTTGTTTTAACATGAAGTCGTTCAATCAATCCCAAATCGTAAGCAGCCCTGAGACTAAATATTTAGTATTTTAACAGTAATAAATCCAATTTATTCCTGTCTAACCGGTATGTTGCCGGATATAAACAGTAAATACTAACGCACACACACACATATATATATATAAGTTTATCCCGGGTAACCACAGTAAATAACGTACTCAATACAAAGCAGAGTATAAATATTTAATATAGAAAAGGCTTCTACAAAACTAGAACTTTTTCATTCGGGAGAAATCATGATGATTTCTCCCAAATGAAAAAGTTCTAGTTTTGTAGAAGCCTTTTCTATATTAAATATTTATACTCTGCTTTGTATTGAGTACGTTACTTACTGTGGTTACCCCCGATTGAACCCGGGATAAACTTATATATATATGTGTGTGCGTGCGTTAGTATTTACTGTTTATGTCCGGCAACATACCGGTTCGACAGGAATAAATTGGATTTATTACTGTTAAAATACTAAATATCTAGTCCTGTAGAAGCATTTTCTATATTAAATATATATATATATATATATATATATAGACAAAATATTAGGAAATAATAGACACAAATATGCCTATTTTTTCTTCAAAGTCCCGACTGCAGTTTCGCCGATCTGGGTGCATCGATTCTGCACTTTAAAAGTGCATCATCGCTTATCAAGAGACCCCTCAGAAAAAAGGCTTGTTTCTCGACGCGTTTATAGCAAGTGAGAAAGACTCATAGGAGGAGGGAGATATTAACACGTGATACAGTGGTAAAGAAAAAAAGGATTGTTTCTTTCGTTGCAAGTGAGAATTTCTTGAGAGGTGAGGAGAGATATAAACACATGAAACAGTAGTCACAGAAGGGTAGTAAGGTGGACAGTGAGTGAACGACATATTTGCTAGAAAAAGCAGTTAGTATACTCGTGGTTAATTCGACGACAGGGGGGGTTGGGACAATATAATAATGAAATACACACACATATCCATATGTATATGTGTGTGTGTGTTGTCCGCCTTAACAAGTTTATATATATATATATATATATATATATATATATTAATAAAAGGAATTCCAACTTTGTCTGATTTACTTGTTTTATTTACAATCCTTTAAAATTATAATGATATTATAATGAAATAGTATGGTAGAATGTTAAATGAACAAGTACTTCCATGCTTTCGCAATCTTCAGGTTTGAAGATTGCGCTCACAAGATTTTGGTGAACTCGAGAGTATGGCAAATATACTTTTACTAGATGTCCTGCAGTGGGAACGAACTCTGGCCTCCCCCATTTAGAATTGAGCTTATTAACTACTGAGTTATTCCCGCGTTCAATTAATAACATAAATGCTGTATTGAAAAAGTAGAAATTGCCTTACATTCAAATACACATCCATCATAAGGGACGGGATGATTAACTCCTAATGAAATCGTAGGAGCACCCACATGACACACAGTATGTCTTTGGTATATTAAACATTATGAAACCCGTCTTTCTCCAGGTCAGAACACGACCAATTTATTCCAACGTAGGAGAGAACGTGAGAGAATGTGTTGAAGAAAGATAGATAAAGAATGTATCTCAGTAGTACTGGTATGCTTATTTATTGACCCCCAAAACGATGAAAACCAAAGTAGGCCACGTTAGGATTTGAACTCACAGCGCAGTGGGTCACTTTAAATCTGACACCCTTACAACTTCCAATTTACTGCAAACATTCATCACATCTCAATTAAATTGATTTTTCTAGAAAACTTCGGAACATAGGCGGTTTATGTTATTACAACAGTCTATTTATAGACCACTACTCTTAATAAGGTTTTAGTGAAGATTGATTCATTTAGAATATATAACTTAGATAGTGATGCCTTTTTAATTGGGCAGCCAAAGAAATAGTCTTTAAATTCATCAACATTATTTCCCTTCACTGAAATTGGACGATTTAATTATGTTGTTATTGAATAGAGAAAAATGTACAATGACACCTTATTGAATTGCATACAACAATGTTCAATTATTCAAACTATAAAGTATGGTTAAGTCAGGATAATTAAGGAGCATACTGAAATATATCAATTTAAATATTTTGATGTGTTTCAACATTTTTATGAGTAAAATATTAATTTAATTTCAAATTACTATGAATAAGTTATTTTATATATATATAACGGTTTCTAAATTAGACACAACGTTATCGATTTTCAAGGGAAAGGAACGTTAATTATATCGACCTCGGAATGTTGAAAGACAAAGTTGACTTCTAATGGTTTTGAACAGAGAACGCTGCTTTAGTTATCGTATAAAAAAAAACCAGCGTTCTAATTGCATATAACTAATGAATAGAAAAGATCATTCTAGACATTCATACATTATACGAATGATTGTAGTTACTTAACCCTGATTATTCGGTGTTTTATGTACATACTATATATATTACTCAATTTATCTTTCCTTTCTACAAGTGTAAAGTTTCCGCTGACTCAATTTCATTCACAAGTGTTGGATCGACCCAGAGCTGTGGTAAACACACATGACCAAGATTTCACGCACTGTGTTTGAACTTAGAACCTCATGATTATTAAGCCAATCTTTTACTCACTCGGCCATGCATGAAAAAGACTCGGAACACAGATGTTGAAAATGTTCAAATTCAAAAGAGTAAGACAAATATATGATATTGTGGGCCGAAAAAACCCGACAACCTTGAGTTAAGTATGATGCTGTATCTTGTGGAGATAAAATTGTACAATTGAATAGATATGAATAGATATGTATCAAACAAACAAAATATTATCCGAAACGCTATGATTATGGAAAGTTTAAAAGAGCAAAATGGAAATGAACCGAATATCTGATCGGACCAAGGAAACTATGTTCCCATTAGTATATGATGCGACATTCTAACGGTGTTTTGATCGATGTTAAACCTCTGCCTCCCGGTGTGTGTGTGCTGAAAGTATCTTCCGGATGCATCTCCTGGCATGAGGAAGAAGGATTTGAACTCAGATTCACAAAGTCGGATCAAATACTACAAAGCATACCGTCCAACTGTCAGTCCACCACTCATGGATCAATATTTTATTATTTATTTATCCTGAAAGAAGTTAATGCAAAGTTAGACTCAGCGATATTTGAACGCAGCGGGCAATAAGCCGCAGAAAATTCCAAACTACTTTTAATCCAATATCCTAAGAACTAGCTCATATTAATTTCAATATATTTATTGGCAGTATCGGTAGAGGGTCGGACGCCATGCTTTCAAGCATAGTTACGTCCCTTTACGATCTGAGTTCAAATCCCGCCGAGGTTGACTTTGCCTTTCTTCCTTACGGGGTCGATAAAATAAAGTACCAGTAATGCACTGGGTAATTGCTGGCCTTGTGCCTAAAGTAGAAAGAATTAATTTCAATATATTTATGACGTGAAATTTAGAATTTCAAAAATTCCCTGTTAAATAAAACATTATTACAACACTAAACACTATCAGAAACAAATTGTTACCGCTAAGACATAAAACGGCAGACATTCGTGATAATAATGCAATCACCAGACATTGGCAGTATCGGTAGAGGGTCGGATGCCATGCTTTCCAGCATAGTTACGTCCCTTAACGATCTGAGTTCAAATCCCGCTGAGGTTGACTTTGCCTTTCATCCTTACGGGGTCGATAAAATAAAGTACCAGTAATGCACTGGGTATTTGCTGGCCTTGTGCCAAAAAGTAGAAACAATTAAATACACACTTCATTTCTGGCAGTGGGCTTATTTCTTTTGTTTTAAATTGGTGCTCATTATATTATATCGCTTAAATTAAAATCTTACCAGATATTTTATTCATTCGCACATATATATAGAGAGGGAGAGAGAGATGTGTGGAAGATAAGATTTAATTTCCTGCTGATTCTAATTCGTTAATGATCAAATGTATACAAAAGAATATTTTGTAAATGCCTGATTAGTATAAAAATAAAACAAAACCGACAATAATTCTAATTATTTTTCAAATATCTGTCAGTGTTTCAAGATTTTTTTATGCTTATATAAATATATATATATATATATATAAAGAATGAATAATAACAGGTAGACATCATAAAAAGGTAATTTATTCCGTGTGCTTACAAATGTTTCCACGGTGGTACTACAGCCTAGTTATGCTATGTGCAAATTTACAAGTATTTGCAGAACTCAAATATCCAATGCTGTGACCACTGTATCCTCAGAGCAGAATGGTAAAATGTACAATGTAAATACCATTACTACATCTTGGATAATCCTATACCTAATATATATATATATATACATTGTTGTTTTCGTTTACTTTTCGGATATATATATATATATGTGTATATATATAAAGGTTTAAGAATTTTAACTGCATGGAGTTCGTGATATGAATATACTCGTATATGAAAAACAAAAGTACCTTCAGATAATGTAATTAAATGGGATAGAAAGTACATCCATGCCATCAGCTATTATTTGAATCGGAAGTACAACAAACTAGAAGAAGGCATGGGACGAAAATATATGAAAAATATAGGTCGGATGTCCTTAGATAGGGAAGGAGGTAGCCAAGAGACGCTGACGAGAACAATGGTCTTACAACCGATATAACTTAAACAGAAACAATAATGAATGTTCAAGTGATATCAGAAATTGTAATAGGTGCACAACGATTAAGTGTAAAGAAAGATATATCTCATAAGTGAAAAGGGATAATTCACCATTTCTCATCATCTCTCGTCAGTTTCGTAGTCACAGACAGAAATGAAGATGGTAAAACGGCCAAAGATTCGTAGATTAGACTCTATGAAAAAAAAAAGGGGGGTGGGGTTAAGAAAAGGGAATATTTGATATTTTGATAACAAGAGATATGTTTCATAGAATTATAGCTGTCAGAAAAATACGGAACAATAAATAGTACAGAATTAACAGGTTAATTTTAAATGCGAACAATACTGAACGTGAACATTTCCAATAAATTTGAATATGACAATTTCCTCCTCGCAGATATAAGAATTTTCAAATTAAATCAGTTTTAAATATAAAACAACATCTGTTTTAATAATAGTATGCTTTGAAAATTATATACGTCTGAAACATTGATATTTTTTTTTTATATATTTTCTGCGATTCTTTCTTATTGTTGAGTTAAATTTATATTCAACATGCCTCTGGTAATGAATACCATATTATTTACATCGTCGACACAGAATTCATTAAAACAATATTAACTAAAAATATGAGTGAATACATTGATATGCAATGTTAAACCTGAATAATCTAACCGATTTATGCATATACAAAATAGCAGTTATTTGTTAACCGGCTTATTTTTCTTTTTTTACAAAACCGGCTGTATTTCAATTATCTATATATCTAAAACAGAGAATGTCTGTCTGTGTGTCTGTCTGACTCTCTAGAACTCGAGAACCATCCAACCGATTGTTTTCAAACTTTACACATGTAATACTTACAGTCCTGTGAGTGTTTTGAGCAAACAATATTTCAAATTTTCAATGCCCTGGGCACCGCATTAGGTGATTTCGCTATCTCTCTCTATAATTCTTAGTTTTTTTTTAGATAGATACATAGATATAACGTTGCGCCCTTATAATATCTGTCTGTATGTCTGCATTACGACATTATGACGGGTGTGGGTGTGCGCGTGCGTGCGTGCGTGCGTATGTATGTGTGCGTGCGTGTGTGTGTAACGTTTTTCGAAATATTTACTTCTGCGTTCACAGATTCATATTTTTCGTTTTCTCTTTCTGTTTTCCTAGATTAAACTGCCTCTCTGAGACTCTTCAGTCACTGTGTCGTCACATATGTGCTTTCTCCGTACCATTACTACAATGGAATGATCCTCGGAGATTGCTGAACTCATGCTACCTTCCTTTATGGCCTCCTGACTCCCTCCTCTTCCCTCAGTTCATCCCATTGGTCGTGGACACCTCTTCTCTAGTCCACTCACTCGCAGTCATTCTTGCCAAGAACATTGTTTCATTCCTCCGCAAATCCCTCTCTGATCATGTCTTTCGCAAAGAAGTGAAACCACAACAGTTTAAACAGATCATCAATGCCATTAATCTCTACGGTTACAGAGGGCCAGTGAAACCGTAGGCACTAACCTTCCAATAGCCTTTAGTTAGTTCGGCCGGGTTTACATTAGCCCTACCAAGTACAAAAGGAAAAATTCTGCTATCCCGTCACACTAATAATGGTCACAAAGTCAACAAACCTGGGTGAAGGAAAATCAATTAAATTGACCCAGTGCGTTAATGGTTCCATATTTTATCGACCCTGTAAGGACGAAAAGCAAAGATAACCTCGGCGGGATTTGAAATCAGAATGTAAAGGGCCGTTACGATAAGAATTTTTACGATTAAATATTTTGTCCAATGCTCTATCAATATTACTAACCAAAGCCATTATATCTAACACAAATCCCGCCGTGGTTAAGTTTGCCTTTCATCCTTACGGGGTCGATCAAATAAAGTACCAGCAATGTATGGGTAATTGCTGGCCTTGTGCCAATAGTAGAAACAATTATAACTAACAACATATATAATACTATTTATAAAACAATAGACGTCTTAACGTAAACAAAGGTGAATAGTAGCGTAGGAAATAGTAGTCTAATAAATTATAGTCAACTAGCAGAATGGCCCGGCATTGCTCGGGATTCTAAACATAGATTGGCATGTTTATCCCTCCTTTATGAAACAGTACAGATAAGTACGGAATACCTCGGCCTCGGGCTGGTGTCTACATTTTGCGCTTATAAAAGAAATTCGTCGTAGATTACCAGGGTTTTTTTCAATACTTTATCGCGAAATAAATACTTTTGTTTATATTTTGTTATTGTGTATGCAAAAATATGCGGCGTTGCTCGGGATTTGCTCTAGGGTTCTTAAATATTTGATATATATCTATCCTTATTGAGCCTCGTGAAATAAATACGTTTGTTTATATTTTGTTATTTTGTATGCAAAAATATCTGTACACGAATATATACACACATATAGCGTCAAAATGTCGTGATGCAGACATCCAGACATACAGACAGATTATAAGGGCGCAACGTTATATCTATGTATCTATCTAAAAAGAAAGACTAAAAATTATAGAGAGAGATGGCTAAATCGCCTAATGCGGTCCCGAGGGGATTGAAAATTTGAAATATTCTTTGCTCAAAACACCCACAGGACTATAAGTATTACATGTGTAAAGTTTGAAAACAATCGGTTGGGTGGTTCTCGAGTTTTAGGGAGTCAGACAGAGAGACAGACATTCTCTGTTTTAGATATATAGATAAGAATCTAAGAAAAAACGACATTTCTAAGTTGATTGATGTCTTCGACATAACAGCAGTTATTACAGTGTTTCATTTGGCGATATCATTTCACTTATACAAGTTTAACAGAAAGGCCATTCACATATATATTATAATAGTTCTACAAGTGTTTTCTGTTTTTGGCTTTCACGCGAACACTATGGGCAGACAAAAATCACCCCAAAGTATTTATTTAGTATTCATGAAATCTAAGCACACAAAAATACAGGAATTTCCTAAAGTTTTTCATTCATGACAGAACCAATTGCTAAGCATACATTGTAAGAGTAAATACACATACATACACACACATGGGGAGGATGAGGTTTAGCATCGATAAAAACACCGTTAGAATGTCACATCATATACTAACCACTAAGCCTAGAAAACAGTCCACAGAACAAATCTCTACATGATACGGGTAATCTCGTGAGAAATGTCAAGAAGTTTCTTGAAAAATATCTCCTGAATGATGACTAAAAACTCACATCCAGGGAAATTTCACACTGCAAGAAATCAACGGATGAAAAGCAGTATGATTGTTATGTTGTCAGAAATCTTCAAAGTCAGAGTAATATTGATAACGAATGGTGTCTATCTTGGACCAACAACTGCAATAGTAGCTCTCACTTTGAAGAATATGCTCTTGCAATCCAAGAACAAGAAATAACTGTTTCTACTTTAGGCACAAGGCCAGCAATTACCCAGTGCATTACTGGTACTTTATTTTATCGACCCCGTAAGGATGAAAGGCAAAGTCAACCTCGGCGGGATTTGAACTCAGATCGTAAAGGGACGTAACTATGCTGGAAAGCATGGTGTCTGACCCTCTACCGATACTGCCAATCCACCGCCCTGTTAACAACATAAGAAATAACAACGAAATACCTGTTGTGCAAAGAAATAAAGATGCAGGCAAAACACAAACACATATATATATATATCATGAATTACCTAAACGCTGTATGATTTGTAATTTGAAAATGATGGAATCGTAAACGCAAAAAATAAATGTAAAAACAGTCACTACAAATAAATAACCATATTGATACGGAGTTGAATTCTACGTAGCAGCGGCTATTATTTATAGCAATCGACTTTTTCCCCATATATAATAAATCGAAGTACTTGAACAATATTTCCGTCTACTACATTCCTTTCAGGGTGTATTTGTAAAGCCAACCCGAGGCTATACAAGAACTTACTTGATCAACACACCGTGTATGTAAATCTAACTAGTAGCAACTTGATTGTGAAAAGAACTTTCCAACCACAGTCAATTATATTCAATTTGTAAATTAAGTTGGTAAATTTAGCTTACTTCGTCTGCCGTAAGAAGAATACATTAGGTTATTCCCTTCCCGACGGCGTACCAACATATTCAAATTTCCGAACCTCAGTTATATTAAGCTCCTCTCTTCTCTGCTATATTAAACTATCTTGAAATCTACTATTGTCAGCTATATACTACTAGATTAACCTATGTTATATTCTATTTTCTATATTTCTACTATTCAAACTTTTCTCACTTTCACAATTTCTGTCTCTTGTTGAAAGTGTATGGGTTAGGTTGTTCGGTTTGCAATCGTAATGCTGCGTGTTCGATTGCCTGATTGGTGGCACAATGTCCTCTTAAGACAATTCATTTCACGTCGCTCCAATCAATAACGAGGGTAGACTGAAATGTTCATAGGCTGTCTACGAAGGAGTGGTGCTAGAGCTGTGAAATATTGATTGATTCATTTCAATTCTTATTAATAACTGCATTGTTTCTTTCCAAGGGCTATGTTGAAAAATAAACATCATTTGGCCATTCCATGAGAGTATGTTGGTCAGATTATGAATGTTTCATTCGATCCTGGTAAGCTGGTAAGAATGACTAGTAACTGTGATTAATATTTCTTGTGAAAGGGCATAGCTTAGTGGTTAGAGTGTTCGATCTCGGGCCAGGTGGCATGTAGTGTCCTTTAGAAAGCCTCTATTTCACTTTCCTGAAGACTACGAAGGCAAAATGAGTTGCACCTGTAACTTCAAAGGGACCAGCTTTGCATATATTTTGTGACGCTGCATCTCTGATAATTATGTTAACTGTACAAGTGTCTGCGAAATGGCTCAGCTACTGATACGTCAATTATTTTACGAATATGCTATATTCGAAACCAACGAATATCCAGCACACACACAGAGAGAGAGAGAGCGAGAGAGAGCGTGCGTGCGTGCGAGCGAGCGAGCGAGCGAGCGTGCAGAATTTTAAGAAGTTAGACCTTATTAATTTCATAAAACCACTGGTAATGCATAAATAAATCAATTTCATAAGCACATTGTTCTCTTGTTTGAGCAACTGAAACACTCATCGTCGCAACCAACAGAGGTCCACAACACACACATTACGCCATTTTCTATTCTGCTATATTAAACTATCTTGAATTATACTATATTCAATCATGTTGTGTTCTATCATATTAACCTACGTTATATTACATTTTATTTATATATAATATTCAATATTTTCTCACTTTCATACTTACTATTTATATATCTCTACTGCTCGCTACCTTGTCCCTCTCCTATCATTCCTTCTCTCTTTCTTTTTCTCTTCCCCTCTTATACGAATATACTCTATCTCTCACCCTTGCGTTCACTGCTCCCACCTTCTCACATGAAGATTCTCTTGTCCTCTCTGTCTCTTCTGCTTCCTAACTTTCCCAAACTGTCTCCTTTCTCATACAAACACTCTCTTACTCTCTAATCCCGTGGGTCTCTCTTTCCCACCTCTCTCCATCGCTTCATATTCCCTGCTCTATTCTCATACAAATATTCTCTCTCCCATACTATCTCATATGCCCTGTCTCTATTCTCATACGACCATTATAATGTCCATTAATGTATCTCTTGCTGTCTCTCTCCTAACACGACACACTCTCTCTTCCACTATGCTACACTCTTTATTTCCTTTTCCGTTTCATACTTGATTTTCCACCCTCTTATCTCTTATTCCACCCTCATTTTCTTTGCATATTTTACTATCCCTTCTTTATCTTTTCTAATGTTATATTTCCTTTTAATTTTCATCTTTGATGAACTCAAATGGAGGGAAAAAAGCATTTTTGTAAGGGTAAAATATGTTGATCAAATTTATATTGAGTACTATTATTTCTTTTTAAACTGATCTCTTACTATTGTGGTTCACGTCTAAGAACCCTGATAGAACCGTGGAAGCATTTTAAATCTGACGGAACCCCTCTCTCTCTCTCCAAGTCTAAATGCAGCCGATTTCTTCCAGAGCAGTGGAGTGAATGGACCTAAGTATTTAACTCGAACTTCATTTACTAACCTCAAAAGTATGAAAAGCAAAGGTTTCCTCGGCAGGATTTGATCTCCGAGCTCAGAGATCCGCTAAAAGCACTACAGATCATGCTATCCGACCTTCTAATATCTCTGCACCTTCATCACATTTTTATATGAATTTACTACGCATATATTCTTAAATGTTGTGTGTGTACGTATGCAACTGTCTGTCAATGTTAATCAACCTCTCCTCTACCTACCTTCTCTGTGAATTCTTGATTCTGTGTATCTAACCAACATTGGAAACGTGAACTTTCCAGACATGACGTCATACTCTATCCTGAAAATTACTATAATTCAGTTTGTGTCTGTTTCAGTTTTTATTATAGACCAGCAGACAAATACTTCGATAAAGGATATGTTAAAAACATTATCAAAGAACTTGTTGCTATTATCAGAGTCAATTCTTCCTTCTATTTACACTCACACACACAAATACAATATGTAGTGTGTGTATATATATATATATATATATATATACACATATATATATACACACATACATATATACATATGTACACACACATAATTACAATATTAAATTGTATTATACTAAATACATTAAATTATACTTTTTTCGTTACTTCCCTACATATATGCAATATTGAATATTCTATATATATAAGCGTGCATGTGCGTGTGAAAGACTGCCTATATTTGTGAATGTATCTCTCTCGTCCCACAATTTCTCTCCACACACATATATACACACACACACGCGCGTGCATTGTATGTGAATATGTATACACAATGGATATATGTGCTGAGCCAGGCTGTATATTTGAGGCTTTTGGTAAAACTTAAGGCGTATATATCTATCGTTTGCCTTCAGGTGCGTGCGCGTGTGCGCGTGTGTGCGGGTGCGCGCGCGTGTGTATGTGTTCGCGTGCGTGTGTATTACATGTGAAATGGACCTCTATTGGTTTAGACAATGAATGCCAAGACACTTCGATCAACGGAACACCATGCTGGTTGAAATTAACATACATGTGGTTGAACATTCTACTGACATCTGTCCCTTTAATGTAAGGGAGATTCTGCGTGACACGGGGTTTGACATGGCTAAAATTACAGTTACTGTTCAGCCAGTGGTTTTCCAAGCAGTTCCCAAATTTCACTCACAAGACATAGGTCGAACGGTATCTATGGTAAAATATTATTAGCATAAGGGCGGTGGATTGGCAGTATCGGTGGAGGGTCGGACGCCATGCTTTCCAACATAGTTACGTCCCTTTACGATCTGAGTTCAAATCCCGCCGAGGTTGACTTTGCATTTCATCCTTACGGGGTCGATAAAATAAAGTACCAGTAATGCACTGGATATTTGCTGGCCTTGTGCCTAAAGTAGAAACAATTATTAGCCTAAGATGTCATGCAGTGAGATCACTCCAGGAACCTAATGTTTGCCAACATTACATTTTTACCATTTGGCTATGCGACGTCCAATCACCACCCAAGCATATATAAATAAATCAGGATAGAACCAGTTAAAAACTAGCTAGACTCAACAGAGTACTCAATACTTGCCGTATGGCTACACCATAAAGAGTAGGGACACAACGGCGAGTGCTCAGCCCTCTTTTTAGAGAGATATGAAAGGACTACAGGGCTAGAACTGCTTTATCCGTATTAAATTATCAGTTCATTGGTGATGATTTCATACAGGTGGCGGTGGTGATGATTTCATACCAGGAGTGTGTGGGTGTGTGCATATACATACATTCACATACAAACACACCACACGCTTCTCCATTTCAGTCACAATAGTAGATTACACATGTCACACATAGAGGAAAGTCAATGAAATATTAAAATCCGTCATGTCATCTCCCCAACCCGCTCTCCTGTTGTGTATTTACGGTGTCACTCAGTTCAGTTTTATTTGGTCCATCGTAGAGCTCACTAAATTTTATGTATTTTCATATTCATTTCAAATGTTCAAAATACGTTTACAATAAGGTATAGACTAAAAATAAAGAGAAAGTTGAAAGGAGGGCGAGAAAACAAACTACACCCTTGGATGGACAGTATATCTCAGCTGCCCTTCAGTTGAGGAGATGGTGAAAGCATTGCCGCAGAAAACAGCCAGTGATACCCCTTTGGCATCAGTCATTTCTCCTTATTTCTAGCAAACTCCATACCCTGGAGTGGACTGTTTATAAATGATACTCGCCAATGAAGCCATGCAGTTGGATGGAACCCGGGACCTAATGATTTCGATCCATGCCGAGCCCATTGATAAAAAATATCACAAAAAAAAAATCGAGAATTACCCTAACATTTATTGCTGATATATATATATAATTTTTGAAAATGGCATAACTTTTTAATATGAAATATTTTCAATCCTTGTTTCGGGCTATTTGATTTCATGAGAAAATAAGTGTAAATGGAAATACATAGACATTTAAACTCGACAGATGTTTTTTGTGTATGTGTACGTGAGCAAGTATGTGCGTGTGTCCGGTACATATAGCATCCAACATAAAATAAACATTGGAGTAATTTAACTCCTGTGTTGCTAGTAATGAAAATGTGTGGCTTAACGGCTAGCTTGTAGGGCTCACAAATGTAAGTACGATCTCCTGACCGTTAAACCCGAGTCGTTCAGCAAGACACTCTTTCTCGTTGCTCCAGTTCATACAGCTGAGATTATATATATATATATATCCGTATTTAGTTGACGGCTGTGTACTAAAAGACGATGTGGAGTTTTAAGATTGATTTTATTAAGGCTAAATAGTGAGTCTTGTTACTCTGGAGTTTTGTCTTTATCAAAGGGTCATCAGACAACAGTCCTTGTCTGTTGACCGTAAATATGACCAGTTCTTTCTGGGACCAATACAATAAGTGAAATTGGAAATAGAAAGAGCTACTGAACCTGCTCTTTAAGAACACTTGGTGTATATTCGTTATTGTAACACGAGATGCAAAAATAAGCCACCGTTTACGTTTCTGACAAAACTGTAAATGAAGTGAGAGCAAAAATAATTTGCTTAAACTATTCATATAATATATAGCAAAGTTTCATTGAAAAATCAAAATGAACAAAACTACCTTTCTTCCAGTTTATCATTCCATATATATATATATATATATATATATATATATATATACAAATACAAAGAGGGTGTGATAAGATACCAGGTGGACCATAACGCACCAGAGTACTCAATACTTAGGCTATTAGAGTGTTTAATAGGAACAGAGTCAGGACCCCGACGGCTGAGCTTCGGATCTAGCTGTCGAAACGGCCGTAGCTTAGTCGTCGGGGTCTTGACTTTTCATATATAATATATATATAGATATATATAACTGGATTTCCATTCACCACACGCTATCTCTGGCCCTTTGTCCTTATTTACCAAAGGTATTACTAAAATTGTTCAATGTTATTTTACATGATAGATTCCATCGAGAAATTCCTGCCGCCAGATTGCAGATGATTAAATATTTCATCTGTTTATCTTTGAAAAGTTACGATGTTGCAGCATACGTGACGCTTCTTATCGACAAATATTTCAATCTCGTTGTTTGTTATCTCTCTTATAAGGTGTCATTCCTGATATCATACAGCAAATATCATAGGATTTCTGATATCAAAGCTAATTGTAAACAAGATCAGATTGATGAAGCCATCAATTAATAAATGGCTAATGCAGTTCTAATTAATATCTTCCATCAATTCCTCCCCCAATATTCCCATGGACGTTTTTGTACGAGAATCTGAGACAAATGATTGGCTTAAAATTTAAAAAAAAAATATTGAAACTAATCTTTCTCATCCAAGAAAATGTCAACCTGACCTGGTATTTAGTTCAGTATAGGATGGGGATTAAAACTTGTTCCTGTATTGCAGAAAAAAATATTTCTTTTCGCGCAAAGTTTAATATTCTCCATTGAAAACATGAAGGCGGTGGATTGAGACGGCGGTTAGAACGTTAGATAAACACATTTTGTGGTATTCTTTCCGGATAATTGAAGTCTGCGATCAAATCTCGTCAAATTTATTTAGGACTTTCAATATTTCGAGGTCGATATAGAACATTTTACTATTTGGGTCGATTCTTCCTCAATATAATATTTTAATTGTTTTCTACGAGATATCTACACACAGAATTATACAGTACTTCATAATTTCATATAATTCGATTAAATATCACAGGGTCGATAATATAAAGTACCAGTTAAGTACTGGGTCGATTTAATTAATTTCGCCGCCACCAAAATACGTTGGCTTTGTGCCTAAACTAGAAATTATTAGATTTTTTTTTGTTCACTATTTAGTATGGATCTCTGTCTCTTACGGCGAACACTGCTCCAGTTATTCAAAAAAAAAAACAGCCTACTCGTGAAAGTAACATGGAAAAGAAAATGGCTCATCATTCCACATACAAATATACCCTGGACGTTGATTTCAGGGAGATTCGGTGAGACAGCGTGTAAGAAGGATGTTATCTGAATTATTGATACAACTTACTTTTACTAGCTGAGTGGAGCGGAGTGCAACAACAGGAAATGAACTGGCTTGCTGTAGGAATGCGCGTCGGCGAGAATCGAACTCATGACTCTACGATTTTGAAACGAACACACCTAACCACTACACCTCGCAATTTTCACATATCTGCAGAAAACTTAATCGCCTTGCTTCCTCTAATGTGATGACAATAACTAAAGATTTGATAAAAAAGCGCAAGACAGATGTCGCACATGTATGCCTATGTTATCTTGGGGGGGGGGGGGGGGGGGGTGAAACGATAGAGGTACGCAGGTGGAGAGTATATCAAATAATGAAAACATTTGTAGTAAATGCTTGCAAGAGAAAAACAGAGAAAGCCAACAGACAGTTTATTAAACTACATGCGAGGAAATCTAAACTAAATTAATTCTTTACACTACATAAAGTGTACTGAATACTACAACTACATAAAAAAGTTGGTTTATCACATTACATTGATTACAATAACATTTAATGTAATGTGATGTGTGCATTTTTGTTTTGCGTGAGTAATAATGAATGCTGTGTTAAATGATAAATACCTTTTGAAAGCATAATTTTTTGGTTTCTGAAGTACACGTAGCATGTTGTGTAATAAAGAGAAGGCATACCAAGAGAAGTTGTTGGCTTGAATAAGCAAAAATCCTATCGAGGACAACATTACCCATTATTCAGTTGGGTTCAATAAATATGGTTGAATTGTTAAAGTGTCCAACAGGAGTTTTGTTTTTCTATTTCATCTGGATCTGTGTGTTTTTAGTTCAATTCCTGTCAACTCCTATAAAAATTTGTGACCAACAGTTAATATCACCTTGC
>CAXHJY010000943.1:52500-57500 GCA_964016885.1 Eledone cirrhosa
AGGTCTGGTGGAAAGAATTTTGCTTTGATTTGCAGAAGTGAAGTGTATTTTTATTGCAATTTGATTAGACGTGTTTTAAACGTCTCCAGAACAATTTTGGTAATTCAGTGGAACTGTGGATGTATATAGAAAAGATTTCTTCTAGACATTTTCCACCCTGTCGGTATATGTATATATAAACACACATATATATATATATATATATATATACACACACACACATATATATATACACATATATATATATATACACACACACATATATATATATATATATACACACACACATATATATATATATACACACACACATATTTATATATATGGGGGATGTATGTCTGTGTGTGTGTGTGTGTGTGTGTATTATAAAGACTTAGGCAACTGGTGAACCAATAGTAATTTAAAGTGTTCAAGTTACTCACCTATATATATATGTGTGTGTGTGAGTGGAGAGAGGAGCGGGGAGAAGGGGGCATTGAATCAATATTGAAAATGAAAACATTAAGACAGTTTATGCTTTTAACATTCATTTCTACAAGAAATGAAAATCGCGAAAGACCTTGCTCAATCTCCTTCATTCCTATATAGATATGTCTATATATTATAGTTTGAGTATTGATTCAAGGAATTAAATATTTTGCTCATTCTTATATCATCAGAGAATTCATATAACCAAAGAAACGATATTCTTGAAAATACATCAATCTATTACAACCGGTATATGATCTATGAGAAATAACGTACGACAATTTATAGGGATTAAAACAGATGCCGAGTTTTAAATGACAACAACAACATTATATCTAAGTGAAAGCAAAAAATAGAGAGAAGGAATATGGCGTGATAAGTAATATATATGAGTGAAAAAATCCGTACAATATCAACAGTGTGAGAGATAATAAAATTAATTAAGAGCTATTAAGTAGATATAATAATTGTTTCTACTTTAGGCACAAGGCCAGCAAATACCCAGTACATTACTGGTACTTTATTTTATCGACCCCGTAAGGATGAAAGGCAAAGTCAACCTCGGCGGGATTTGAACTCAGATCGTAAAGGGACGTAACTATGCTGGAAAGCATATGGTAGAATATATATATATTTATATAGGTATAATAAAACGTAGAAGTAATATAGTTATGACAGGAGTTATATGGAGATTCACATACATGTATACAATATACTGAATGTCATCAGTAATATTATTGGTTAGCAAGATACTGTAAACAATAATTCTAGACGAATTAATATTAACCAACATTTCTCATAATATAATAACAATTTATAAATGTTAGAATTAAATCACTTTATCTTACTGAAATTTTAGAAACACTGAAATTAGTTGGCAGTATCGGTAGAGGGTCGGACGCCATGCTTTGACGCATAGAGTTACGGCCCTTGCCATTCTGAGTTCAAATCCCGCCGAGGTTGACTTTGCCTTTCATCCTTACGTGTCGATAAAATAAAGTACCAGTAATGTACTGGGTAGTTGCTGGCCTTGTGCCAAAAAGTAGAAACAATTATTATTAATAAATGTGTATTAAGATAATTCTTTCATATTGCGAATACACAGGAAAGAGGAAATAGAGGAGAATTCGGAAGAGGAATGGAAAAAAAAATGAATCATATCAGAATCTCAATTTAATAATTAATTTTACAAACCTATTACATAAAAGTGAAATCATATACTGATAGATAGATATAATTATAGAAATATCTTCTATCTACAATAAGAGTTCAAATAAACCATTTAAAAATATACCACTCCTGAGTGAGCAATTAGATATCTCTAAAGTAAAATTTACAATTCAGCATTTATTTACTAATTATATAGGATTGCAAGCAAAAAATGCTTTTAAATGTTTACAACGGGCGAAAGTTTCAAAATTCAGAAAGAATATGAAAAACTTCAAAAAAATTAATCCTAAAATTGGAAAGTTATCTATAGAGAATTTAATGATATCGTGATAAACTCCAAATTAGAAAAAAATCTAATATCTACGTGGGATCATAAACCATTCCACAGAGAGAGAAAGAAGTATGGGCAGCAAAATATAATATTCTGCTACCGATTCAAATGTTTTAAATCAGACATAGTTACTTTCAAAGCGCAGAGTAAGCATATATTACATTCAGAGTCACCGACTTTGTAAGGATTGGCAGTGTTAATTATAGTCCATATTAAGGTATATCAAACATTGGGACTACACAAATATGTTAATATTTTTTCTACTTATACGTGTTGAAAGGCATTAGAAGAATAACATTTCCTGATCATTCGTTCATTATGTACTCTCTACCACTGCATTCATATGACTCATCGGATTTATCCACTCATAATTTGATTCCTAATACTTTTACTTTGATGAGATGATTCAACAAATCTTTCTGATCATGCAACTTTATTGGGCGTGAAACATTATCCGCATATTTCTTTTTCTTTTCACCTGAACATTTTCGTTGTGATATATATAAATATATATATATAAATATATATATATATATATAGTGAATGAATGTGAGACATCTTGTTGAAGATATCATTTTATATATATATATATATAAATATATATATATATATATAGTGAATGAATGTGAGACATCTTGTTGAAGATATCATTTTATATATATATTTATATATATTTAACAGGTCCACGTTTCCTGGTGACACTAAATAATGGATTGCTGACTAATAAGGTCCAGAGGTGTGTTCTCAGAACTCAGCTACCGTGACACTGCTTGGCGTTAATCAACTATTTTTTTCCTACCCCAGTTATTGCCCAAATTCCCGTATAGCCAATCCAACTCTGCTCTGTTGTAAGCGGAAATAACTGTTTCCACTTTTGGCACAAGGCCATCAATTAACCAGTACATTACTGGTACTTTATTTTATCGACCCCGTAAGGATGAAAGGCAAAGTTAACCTCGGCGGGATTTGAACTCAGACCGTAAAGGGACGTAACTATGCTGGAAAGCATGGCGTCCGACCCTCTACCGATACTGCCAATTCATCGCCCTAAGCGGAAATAACGATTAAGAGAAATGAAAGTAGAGATAACATTGTCTTTAACTACTGAATTATTTCACATAGAGACTTCCACGTGACCGGAAATCTCTTTTCATACTTCAACGCAGTACACAGCCAACAGACGCTATTCAAGTAATCAACATAAAATATTTATGCTTAGATTTGATACATAAAGAACTACAGTGTACCAGTGACGTCACCGTTATGCTTGGTGTGGTTTAACACGTGAAGTATAGATGTCATCACTATTGATGCTGAACATAATAATAATAATAATAATAATAATAATAATATTTATTTCAAAGAATGGAAAAAAAACAATGAAATTATGAGCAGACATATAGTGTCGATTATTAATGTTTACCATTGTAAATTTGACATAGAGACAAACACATACATACAGAGGGGGGATGGGGGGGGGGGCAGAGAGAAGGGAGGGTGATGAGGGAGATAAAGGGAGGGGGAGTTGGAGAGAGGGGGAGAGGGGAAATCAGATAAAGTCAGGAGGAGTAGAGAGTGGAGAGAGATAAAGACAGAGGGAAGGTGAGAGAGATAGAGACAGGGGGAGGTGAGAGAGATAGTGAGAGAGACAGAGAAAGGAGTGGGGGTGAGACAGCGAGAGAGAGGTGAAGGGAGAGATAGAAAATGATCGAAAAAGAATGAGTTATACATATGATTGAAAGAGCTATTCTTCCCACACACAATATCACAATGCATCTCCCTGAGAACTATGTGAAGGGGAGACATGTCTGTGGACTGCTCACCAGGCTTTACTTTTGGTCAAACAACTAAAACACTCGGTGTTTAAATCTAACTGTGATACGAGTTCAAATTCCCCCGATATCAACATTACCTTTCATCATTTCGAGGTCGATAGAAAAAGTACCAGTCATTTACTGAGGTTGGTTATTTCTCTACATCTCGTTCTAACTTCCATTCTCTCACTCTCTCTATCTGGATGAAATCTGGAGAGGGGTGGGCAAAAGTACCAGTCATTTACTGAGGTTGGTTATTTCTCTACATCTCGTTCTAACTTCCATTCTCTCACTCTCTCTATCTGGATGAAATCTGGAGAGGGGTGGGCAAAAGTACCAGTCATTTACTGAGGTTGGTTATTTCTCTACATCTCGTTCTAACTTCCATTCTCTCACTCTCTCTATCTGGATGAAATCTGGAGAGGGGTGGGCAAAAGTACCAGTCATTTACTGAGGTTGGTTATTTCTCTACATCTCGTTCTAACTTCCATTCTCTCACTCTCTCTATCTGGATGAAATCTGGAGAGGGGTGGGCAAAAGTACCAGTCATTTACTGAGGTTGGTTATTTCTCTACATCTCGTTCTAACTTCCATTCTCTCACTCTCTCTATCTGGATGAAATCTGGAGAGGGGTGGGCAAAAGTACCAGTCATTTACTGAGGTTGGTTATTTCTCTACATCTCGTTCTAACTTCCATTCTCTCACTCTCTCTATCTGGATGAAATCTGGAGAGGGGTGGGCAAAAGTACCAGTCATTTACTGAGGTTGGTTATTTCTCTACATCTCGTTCTAACTTCCATTCTCTCACTCTCTCTATCTGGATGAAATCTGGAGAGGGGTGGGCAAAAGTACCAGTCATTTACTGAGGTTGGTTATTTCTCTACATCTCGTTCTAACTTCCATTCTCTCACTCTCTCTATCTGGATGAAATCTGGAGAGGGGTGGGCAAAAGTACCAGTCATTTACTGAGGTTGGTTATTTCTCTACATCTCGTTCTAACTTCCATTCTCTCACTCTCTCTATCTGGATGAAATCTGGAGAGGGGTGGGCAAAAGTACCAGTCATTTACTGAGGTTGGTTATTTCTCTACATCTCGTTCTAACTTCCATTCTCTCACTCTCTCTATCTGGATGAAATCTGGAGAGGGATGGGCTCCGCCATGTTTAAAATATGCCCTAAAACAGCTTATGTCAATACGGTGCCATACATTCCGCTCT
>CAXHJY010000943.1:62500-65000 GCA_964016885.1 Eledone cirrhosa
TTGTATTTGTTTAGCAATGTTCTTGTGAAATCGTGTTGAAAATATATTTTGAGAGGGTCATGTTACCAGTCAAAATATACACACCCGTCGAATGTTATTAGCAATCCCATTGATAAATCCATCAGTCAATTGATTAATGAACTAATGAAATGTCAAATGTGTGTGTGTGTGTGTGTGTCTGTGTGATATAATATGTGGTTATGTCAACAAACATATATGTAGTCAAATACTAGATAATACTATGGACAAAATTACTGATAGCCGAAGCAGGAGTGAAGAAGACAATTGCATATGTGTGCTTGCATGTGTGTATGAATTGTGTGTGTGTGTGTGTGTGTGTGCCTTCCTGGTGGTTCTTTCACCACCAAGGACCCTACGAGGCAAGCAGTTCTATTGTTTAAAGCGCCTAACCTAAACAATGACTGTGCCTCGTAGAAAAGGTGGTGATAAGGTTTTATTGTATGTCTTTGTTTACGTTCTCTAATGCTATATATCCACACACACACACACACACACGCCCGCATATATATATATATATATATATATATATATATATAACGAAGGAAATGTGGTAAGGAACCAGGTGGACCATAACGCACCAAAGTACTCAATACTTGAGGTAGTAGAGTGGGTAATAGGAACCAGTAAGACCCCGGGGTCTTACTGGTTCATATATATATATATATATATATATATATATATATATATATATATATATATATATGTGTGTGTGTGTGTGTGTGTGTGTGTGTGTGTGTGTGTGTGTGTGTGTGTGTAAATCAGTGTGCGTGTGTGTATGTTTATGTATAAATATATATATATATATATAAACGCATATGTATAAATGTTTATACATAGATATATGCTCTTCTATACATTCCACAAGTACTGTATACATTTTTAGTTAAGTTACAGGCACATAGGTCAAGTCAATATATCTACCACGTAATTAAAATGGTGGGCATCACATTTATCCAGCAAATATGTTTTTTTATTGTATACGCATTTAAAATATCTCTTATCAGTTCTGCATCTTTTTAGGGTATACTTTTCAATTTATTTATAATGGCTCCTTGTCACTATTATCTCTCCATCGCATTCATTCATTCTTTCATTCATTCTCTCTCCCTCTCTCTCTCTCTCTCTGTGTCTCTCTTTCAATCTCTCCCTCTCGTTCATCCTACCTCTCTTTCACTCTCTCTCGTCCACCCTACCTCTCTTTCACTCTCTCTCTCTCGTCCATCCTACCTCTCTTTCACTCTCTCTCGTCCACCCTACCTCTCTTTCACCCTCCCTACCTATCTTTCACTCTCTCTCTCTCGTCCACCCTACCTCTCTTTCACTCTCTCTCGTCCACCCTGCCTCTTTTTCACTCTCTCTCGTCCACCCTACCTCTCTTTCACTCTCTCTCTCGTCCACCCAACCTCTCTTTCACTCTCTCTCTCGTCCACCCAACCTCTCTTTCACTCTCTCTCTCGTCCACCCAACCTCTCTTTCACTCTCTCTCGTCCACCCTACCTCTCTTTCACTCTCTCTCTCTCGTCCACCCTACCTCTCTTTCACTCTCTCTCGTCCACCCTGCCTCTTTTTCACTCTCTCTCGTCCACCCTACCTCTCTTTCACTCTCTCTCTCTCTCGTTCACCCTACCTCTCTTTCACTCTCTCTCTCGTTCACCCTACCTCTCTTTCACTCTCTCTCTCGTCCACCCTACCTCTCTTTCACTCTCTCTCGTCCACCCTACCCCTCTCGCTCAATCAAACAGTTTTCTCCTTCATTCTATCTCTGTCATTCAACCAATCTCTCAACGAATATTGTCCCACTCATTTACTTCTTTCTCCTTTTCAATACATCTTTTCCTTCTTCCCTCTCCCTTTCCCTCTCTTTCTTTCGTTATTCACCCCCCCCCCCCACTCTTTATATATTGTTTTTAGATGTGGCTGAGTGGTTAAGAAGCTCATGAGGTGCTGCGTTCGATCCAGCTGTGGCATTGTTTAGCTTTGGGTGAACCCCCACCTTATGAAAGATATTGGATTGATGGAAAGTATGTAGAAGCCCAATAATGGATGGAATGTATCCGCAAATTATATGTCCAGCGATCTCACATAATTTAACAGATTGATTCTGCATGAGAATTACGATACAGGTTCACATGTGAGCGGAATACCCAGCCATTTACTTTATAACACAAGCTGGACTGTACATGTAATTCAAAGATTTAAACCTTAACCCTCATACACATACCATGTCACAGTGAACCTGCCTGGGAAATATGTTAAGTATACACATGTCGTTGGAATACTCAGCCACCTGCACATGAAGTCACGAGTTGAACATTCAGTTGATGGAACGACTGAAAGGTTATTGTTGAAATCGAAGAAGGATCCAATATATTTAAGCAATCAGGCGGATCTGGCTTCCATTCCACCTTTGGCAATTGTTTTCTAATGCATTGGAATGTCATTTACAAGATGAAAACTATAAAGAGGAATATACTTCTCT
>CAXHJY010000944.1:0-50000 GCA_964016885.1 Eledone cirrhosa
ATCATACATTGTAGAGGTATCATCCTCATCATACATTGTAGAGGAATATCATCCTCATCATACATTGTAGAGGTATCATCCTCATCATACATTGTAGAGGAATATCATCTCTCATCATACATTGTAGAGGTATCATCCTCATCATACATTGTAGAGGAATATCATCCTCATCATACATTGTAGAGGAATATCATCCTCATCATACATTGTAGAGGTATCATCCTCATCATACATTGTAGAGGTATCATCCTCATCATACATTGTAGAGGAATATCATCCTCATCATACATTGTAGAGGAATATCATCCTTCATCATACAGTGTAGAGGAATATCATCCTCATCATACATTGTAGAGGAATATCATCATACAGTGTAGAGAATCCTCATCTACAATGTAGAGGAATATCATCCTCATCATACATTGTAGAGGTATCATCCTCATCATACATTGTAGAGGTATCATCCTCATCATACATTGTAGAGGAATATCATCCTCATCATACAGTGTAGAGGAATATCATCCTCATCATACATTGTAGAGGAATATCATCCTCATACAATGTAGAGGAATATCATCCTCATCATACATTGTAGAGGAATATCATCCTCATCATACATTGTAGAGGAATATCATCCTCATACATTGTAGAGGTATATCATCCTCATCATACAGTGTAGAGGAATATCATCCTCATACAATGTAGAGGAATATCATCCTCATCATACATTGTAGAGGAATATCATCCTCATCATACAGTGTAGAGGAATATCATCCTCATCATACATTGTAGAGGAATATCATCCTCATACAATGTAGAGGAATATCATCCTCATCATACATTGTAGAGGAATATCATCCTCATCATACAGTGTAGAGGAATATCATCCTCATCATACATTGTAGAGGAATATCATCCTCATACAATGTAGAGGAATATCATCCTCATCATACATTGTAGAGGAATATCATCCTCATCATACAGTGTAGAGGAATATCATCCTCATCATACATTGTAGAGGAATATCATCCTCATACAATGTAGAGGAATATCATCCTCATCATACATTGTAGAGGAATATCATCCTCATCATACATTGTAGAGGAATATCATCCTCATCATACAATGTAGAGGAATATCATCCTCATCATACATTGTAGAGGAATATCATCCTCATCATACATTGTAGAGGAATATCATCCTCATCATACATTGTAGAGGATATCATCCTCATCATACATTGTAGAGGAATATCATCCTCATCATACATTGTAGAGGAATATCATCCTCATCATACATTGTAGAGGATATCATCCTCATCATACATTGTAGAGGAATATCATCCTCATCATACATTGTAGAGGAATATCATCCTCATCATACATTGTAGAGGAATATCATCCTCATTACATTGTAGAGGTATATCATCCTCATCATACATTGTAGAGGAATATCATCCTCATCATACATTGTAGAGGATATCATCCTCATCATACATTGTAGAGGAATATCATCCTCATCATACATTGTAGAGTATCATCCTCATCATACATTGTAGAGGAATATCATCCTCATCATACATTGTAGAGGATATCATCCTCATCATACATTGTAGAGGAATATCATCCTCATCATACATTGTAGAGGAATATCATCCTCATCATACATTGTAGAGGAATATCATCCTCATCATACATTGTAGAGGAATATCATCCTCATCATACATTGTAGAGGATATCATCCTCATCATACATTGTAGAGGAATATCATCCTCATCATACATTGTAGAGGAATATCATCCTCATCATACATTGTAGAGGAATATCATCCTCATCATACATTGTAGAGGTATCATCCTCATCATACATTGTAGAGGAATATCATCCTCATCATACATTGTAGAGGAATATCATCCTCATCATACATTGTAGAGGAATATCATCCTCATCATACATTGTAGAGGATATCATCCTCATCATACATTGTAGAGGAATATCATCCTCATCATACATTGTAGAGGAATATCATCCTCATCATACATTGTAGAGGAATATCATCCTCATCATACATTGTAGAGGAATATCATCCTCATCATACATTGTAGAGGAATATCATCCTCATCATACATTGTAGAGGAATATCATCCTCATCATACATTGTAGAGGAATATCATCCTCATCATACATTGTAGAGGTATCATCCTCATCATACATTGTAGAGGAATATCATCCTCATCATACATTGTAGAGGTATATCATCCTCATCATACATTGTAGAGGAATATCATCCTCATCATACATTGTAGAGGTATATCATCCTCATCATACATTGTAGAGGAATATCATCATTCCTCATCATACATTGTAGAGGAATATCATCCTCATCATACATTGTAGAGGAATATCATCCTCATCATACATTGTAGAGGAATATCATCCTCATCATACATTGTAGAGGAATATCATCATCCTCATCATACATTGTAGAGGAATATCATCCTCATCATACATTGTAGAGGAATATCATCCTCATCATACATTGTAGAGGAATATCATCCTCATCATACATTGTAGAGGAATATCATCCTCATCATACATTGTAGAGGAATATCATCCTCATCATACATTGTAGAGGAATATCATCATCCTCATCATACATTGTAGAGGAATATCATCCTCATCATACATTGTAGAGGAATATCATCATCCTCATCATACATTGTAGAGGAATATCATCCTCATCATCATACATTGTAGAGGAATATCATCCTCATCATACATTGTAGAGGATATCATCATCCTCATCATACATTGTAGAGGAATATCATCCTCATCATACATTGTAGAGGAATATCATCCTCATCATACATTGTAGAGGAATATCATCCTCATCATACATTGTAGAGGAATATCATCCTCATCATACATTGTAGAGGAATATCATCCTCATCATACATTGTAGAGGAATATCATCATCCTCATCATACATTGTAGAGGAATATCATCATCCTCATCATACATTGTAGAGGAATATCATCATCCTCATCATACATTGTAGAGGTATATCATCCTCATCATACATTGTAGAGGTATATCATCCTCATCATACATTGTAGAGGAATATCATCCTCATCATACATTGTAGAGGTATATCATCCTCATCATACATTGTAGAGGAATATCATCCTCATCATACAGTGTAGAGGAATATCATCATCATCATACATTGTAGAGGTATATCATCCTCATCATACATTGTAGAGGAATATCATCATCCTCATCATACATTGTAGAGGAATATCATCATCCTCATCATACATTGTAGAGGAATATCATCCTCATCATACATTGTAGAGGAATATCATCATCCTCATCATACATTGTAGAGGAATATCATCCTCATCATACATTGTAGAGGAATATCATCCTCATCATACATTGTAGAGGTATATCATCCTCATCATACAGTGTAGAGGAATATCATCCTCATCATACATTGTAGAGGAATATCATCCTCATCATACATTGTAGAGGAATATCATCATCCTCATCATACATTGTAGAGGAATATCATCCTCATCATACATTGTAGAGGATATCATCCTCATCATACATTGTAGAGGTAATCATCCTCATCATACATTGTAGAGGTATATCATCCTCATCATACATTGTAGAGGAATATCATCCTCATCATACATTGTAGAGGAATATCATCCTCATCATACATTGTAGAGGAATATCATCCTCATCATACATTGTAGAGGAATATCATCCTCATCATACATTGTAGAGGAATATCATCCTCATCATACATTGTAGAGGAATATCATCATCCTCATCATACATTGTAGAGGAATATCATCCTCATCATACATTGTAGAGGAATATCATCCTCATCATACATTGTAGAGGTATATCATCCTCATCATACATTGTAGAGGAATATCATCCTCATCATACAGTGTAGAGGAATATCATCCTCATCATACATTGTAGAGGTATATCATCCTCATCATACATTGTAGAGGAATATCATCCTCATCATACATTGTAGAGGAATATCATCCTCATCATACATTGTAGAGGAATATCATCCTCATCATACATTGTAGAGGAATATCATCCTCATCATACATTGTAGAGGAATATCATCCTCATCATACATTGTAGAGGAATATCATCATCCTCATCATACATTGTAGAGGAATATCATCCTCATCATACATTGTAGAGGAATATCATCCTCATCATACATTGTAGAGGTATATCATCCTCATCATACATTGTAGAGGAATATCATCCTCATCATACAGTGTAGAGGAATATCATCCTCATCATACATTGTAGAGGTATATCATCCTCATCATACATTGTAGAGGTATATCATCCTCATCATACATTGTAGAGGAATATCATCCTCATCATACATTGTAGAGGAATATCATCCTCATCATACATTGTAGAGGAATATCATCCTCATCATACATTGTAGAGGTATATCATCCTCATCATACATTGTAGAGGAATATCATCCTCATCATACATTGTAGAGGTATATCATCCTCATCATACAGTGTAGAGGAATATCATCCTCATCATACATTGTAGAGGAATATCATCCTCATCATACATTGTAGAGGAATATCATCATCCTCATCATACATTGTAGAGGAATATCATCCTCATCATACATTGTAGAGGAATATCATCCTCATCATACATTGTAGAGGAATATCATCATCCTCATCATACATTGTAGAGGAATATCATCCTCATCATACATTGTAGAGGAATATCATCCTCATCATACATTGTAGAGGTATATCATCCTCATCATACATTGTAGAGGAATATCATCCTCATCATACATTGTAGAGGAATATCATCATCCTCATCATACATTGTAGAGGAATATCATCCTCATCATACATTGTAGAGGAATATCATCATCCTCATCATACATTGTAGAGGAATATCATCCTCATCATACATTGTAGAGGAATATCATCCTCATCATACATTGTAGAGGAATATCATCATCCTCATCATACATTGTAGAGGTATATCATCCTCATCATACATTGTAGAGGAATATCATCATCCTCATCATACATTGTAGAGGTATATCATCCTCATCATACAGTGTAGAGGAATATCATCCTCATCATACATTGTAGAGGAATATCATCCTCATCATACATTGTAGAGGAATATCATCATCCTCATCATACATTGTAGAGGAATATCATCCTCATCATACATTGTAGAGGTATATCATCCTCATCATACATTGTAGAGGAATATCATCCTCATCATACAGTGTAGAGGAATATCATCCTCATCATACATTGTAGAGGTATATCATCATCCTCATCATACATTGTAGAGGAATATCATCCTCATCATACATTGTAGAGGTATATCATCCTCATCATACATTGTAGAGGAATATCATCATCCTCATCATACATTGTAGAGGAATATCATCATCCTCATCATACATTGTAGAGGTATATCATCATCCTCATCATACATTGTAGAGGATATCATCCTCATCATACAGTGTAGAGGAATATCATCCTCATCATACATTGTAGAGGTATATCATCATCCTCATCATACATTGTAGAGGTATCATCCTCATCATACATTGTAGAGGTATCATCCTCATCATACATTGTAGAGGAATATCATCCTCATCATACATTGTAGAGGAATATCATCCTCATCATACATTGTAGAGGAATATCATCCTCATCATACATTGTAGAGGTATCATCCTCATCATACAGTGTAGAGGAATATCATCCTCATCATACATTGTAGAGGAATATCATCCTCATCATACATTGTAGAGGAATATCATCCTCATCATACATTGTAGAGGTATCATCCTCATCATACAGTGTAGAGGAATATCATCCTCATCATACATTGTAGAGGTATATCATCATCCTCATCATACATTGTAGAGGAATATCATCCTCATCATACAGTGTAGAGGAATATCATCCTCATCATACATTGTAGAGGTATATCATCCTCATCATACAGTGTAGAGGAATATCATCATCATCATCATACATTGTAGAGGAATATCATCATCCTCATCATACATTGTAGAGGAATATCATCATCCTCATCATACATTGTAGAGGAATATCATCATCCTCATCATACATTGTAGAGGAATATCATCATCCTCATCATACATTGTAGAGGTATCATCCTCATCATACAGTGTAGAGGAATATCATCATCCTCATCATACATTGTAGAGGAATATCATCCTCATCATACATTGTAGAGGTATATCATCATCCTCATCATACATTGTAGAGGAATATCATCCTCATCATACATTGTAGAGGTATCATCCTCATCATACAGTGTAGAGGAATATCATCCTCATCATACATTGTAGAGGAATATCATCATCCTCATCATACATTGTAGAGGAATATCATCCTCATCATACATTGTAGAGGTATATCATCCTCATCATACATTGTAGAGGAATATCATCATCCTCATCATACATTGTAGAGGTATATCATCCTCATCATACATTGTAGAGGAATATCATCCTCATCATACATTGTAGAGGAATATCATCATCCTCATCATACATTGTAGAGGAATATCATCATCCTCATCATACATTGTAGAGGAATATCATCCTCATCATACATTGTAGAGGTATCATCCTCATCATACAGTGTAGAGGAATATCATCCTCATCATACATTGTAGAGGAATATCATCATCCTCATCATACATTGTAGAGGAATATCATCCTCATCATACATTGTAGAGGTATATCATCCTCATCATACATTGTAGAGGAATATCATCATCCTCATCATACATTGTAGAGGAATATCATCCTCATCATACATTGTAGAGGAATATCATCCTCATCATACATTGTAGAGGAATATCATCCTCATCATACATTGTAGAGGAATATCATCATCCTCATCATACATTGTAGAGGAATATCATCATCCTCATCATACATTGTAGAGGAATATCATCCTCATCATACATTGTAGAGGTATCATCCTCATCATACAGTGTAGAGGAATATCATCCTCATCATACATTGTAGAGGAATATCATCATCCTCATCATACATTGTAGAGGAATATCATCCTCATCATACATTGTAGAGGTATATCATCCTCATCATACATTGTAGAGGAATATCATCATCCTCATCATACATTGTAGAGGAATATCATCCTCATCATACATTGTAGAGGTATATCATCCTCATCATACATTGTAGAGGAATATCATCATCCTCATCATACAGTGTAGAGGTATATCATCCTCATCATACAGTGTAGAGGAATATCATCCTCATCATACATTGTAGAGGAATATCATCCTCATCATACATTGTAGAGGTATCATCCTCATCATACATTGTAGAGGAATATCATCCTCATCATACATTGTAGAGGTATCATCCTCATCATACATTGTAGAGGAATATCATCCTCATCATACATTGTAGAGGAATATCATCCTCATCATACATTGTAGAGGAATATCATCATCCTCATCATACATTGTAGAGGAATATCATCCTCATCATACATTGTAGAGGAATATCATCCTCATCATACATTGTAGAGGAATATCATCCTCATCATACATTGTAGAGGTATCATCCTCATCATACATTGTAGAGGTATCATCCTCATCATACATTGTAGAGGAATATCATCCTCATCATACATTGTAGAGGTATATCATCCTCATCATACATTGTAGAGGAATATCATCCTCATCATACATTGTAGAGGAATATCATCCTCATCATACAGTGTAGAGGTATATCATCCTCATCATACATTGTAGAGGTATCATCCTCATCATACATTGTAGAGGTATATCATCCTCATCATACATTGTAGAGGAATATCATCATCATCATACATTGTAGAGGAATATCATCCTCATCATACATTGTAGAGGTATATCATCCTCATCATACATTGTAGAGGAATATCATCCTCATCATACATTGTAGAGGTATATCATCCTCATCATACATTGTAGAGGTATATCATCCTCATCATACATTGTAGAGGTATATCATCCTCATCATACATTGTAGAGGAATATCATCATCATCATACATTGTAGAGGTATATCATCCTCATCATACATTGTAGAGGAATATCATCATCATCATACATTGTAGAGGAATATCATCCTCATACATTGTAGAGGTATCATCCTCATCATACATTGTAGAGGAATATCATCCTCATCATACATTGTAGAGGAATATCATCATCCTCATCATACATTGTAGAGGAATATCATCCTCATACATTGTAGAGGTATCATCCTCATCATACATTGTAGAGGAATATCATCCTCATCATACATTGTAGAGGAATATCATCATCCTCATCATACATTGTAGAGGAATATCATCCTCATCATACATTGTAGAGGAATATCATCCTCATACATTGTAGAGGTATCATCCTCATCATACATTGTAGAGGAATATCATCCTCATCATACATTGTAGAGGAATATCATCCTCATCATACATTGTAGAGGAATATCATCCTCATCATACAGTGTAGAGGAATATCATCCTCATCATACAATGTAGAGGAATATCATCCTCATCATACAGTGTAGAGGTATATCATCCTCATCATACATTGTAGAGGAATATCATCCTCATCATACATTGTAGAGGTATATCATCCTCATCATACAATGTAGAGGAATATCATCCTCATCATACATTGTAGAGGAATATCATCCTCATCATACATTGTAGAGGAATATCATCCTCATCATACATTGTAGAGGAATATCATCCTCATCATACATTGTAGAGGAATATCATCCTCATCATACAATGTAGAGGAATATCATCCTCATCATACAGTGTAGAGGTATATCATCCTCATCATACATTGTAGAGGAATATCATCCTCATCATACATTGTAGAGGAATATCATCCTCATCATACATTGTAGAGGTATCATCCTCATCATACATTGTAGAGGAATATCATCCTCATCATACATTGTAGAGGAATATCATCCTCATCATACATTGTAGAGGAATATCATCATCCTCATCATACATTGTAGAGGAATATCATCCTCATCATACATTGTAGAGGAATATCATCCTCATCATACATTGTAGAGGAATATCATCCTCATCATACATTGTAGAGGTATCATCCTCATCATACATTGTAGAGGTATCATCCTCATCATACATTGTAGAGGAATATCATCCTCATCATACAGTGTAGAGGAATATCATCCTCATCATACATTGTAGAGGAATATCATCCTCATCATACATTGTAGAGGAATATCATCCTCATCATACAGTGTAGAGGAATATCATCCTCATCATACATTGTAGAGGAATATCATCCTCATCATACATTGTAGAGGTATATCATCCTCATCATACATTGTAGAGGAATATCATCCTCATCATACATTGTAGAGGAATATCATCCTCATCATACATTGTAGAGGTATCATCCTCATCATACATTGTAGAGGAATATCATCCTCATCATACATTGTAGAGGAATATCATCCTCATCATACATTGTAGAGGAATATCATCATCCTCATCATACATTGTAGAGGAATATCATCCTCATCATACATTGTAGAGGAATATCATCCTCATCATACATTGTAGAGGAATATCATCCTCATCATACATTGTAGAGGTATCATCCTCATCATACATTGTAGAGGTATCATCCTCATCATACATTGTAGAGGAATATCATCCTCATCATACAGTGTAGAGGAATATCATCCTCATCATACATTGTAGAGGAATATCATCCTCATCATACATTGTAGAGGAATATCATCCTCATCATACATTGTAGAGGAATATCATCCTCATCATACAGTGTAGAGGAATATCATCCTCATCATACATTGTAGAGGAATATCATCCTCATCATACAGTGTAGAGGAATATCATCCTCATCATACATTGTAGAGGAATATCATCCTCATCATACAGTGTAGAGGAATATCATCCTCATCATACATTGTAGAGGAATATCATCCTCATCATACATTGTAGAGGAATATCATCCTCATCATACAGTGTAGAGGAATATCATCCTCATCATACAGTGTAGAGGAATATCATCCTCATCATACATTGTAGAGGAATATCATCCTCATCATACAGTGTAGAGGAATATCATCCTCATCATACATTGTAGAGGAATATCATCCTCATCATACATTGTAGAGGTATATCATCCTCATCATACATTGTAGAGGTATATCATCCTCATCATACATTGTAGAGGAATATCATCCTCATCATACATTGTAGAGGTATATCATCCTCATCATACATTGTAGAGGTATATCATCCTCATCATACATTGTAGAGGTATCATCCTCATCATACATTGTAGAGGTATATCATCCTCATCATACAGTGTAGAGGAATATCATCCTCATCATACATTGTAGAGGAATATCATCCTCATCATACATTGTAGAGGAATATCATCCTCATCATACATTGTAGAGGTATATCATCCTCATCATACATTGTAGAGGTATCATCCTCATCATACATTGTAGAGGTATATCATCCTCATCATACAGTGTAGAGGAATATCATCCTCATCATACAGTGTAGAGGAATATCATCCTCATCATACAGTGTAGAGGAATATCATCCTCATCATACATTGTAGAGGTATCATCCTCATCATACAATGTAGAGGAATATCATCCTCATCATACATTGTAGAGGTATATCATCCTCATCATACATTGTAGAGGAATATCATCCTCATCATACATTGTAGAGGAATATCATCCTCATCATACATTGTAGAGGAATATCATCCTCATCATACATTGTAGAGGAATATCATCATCCTCATCATACATTGTAGAGGAATATCATCCTCATCATACATTGTAGAGGAATATCATCCTCATCATACATTGTAGAGGAATATCATCCTCATCATACATTGTAGAGGAATATCATCCTCATCATACATTGTAGAGGTATATCATCCTCATCATACATTGTAGAGGAATATCATCCTCATCATACATTGTAGAGGTATCATCCTCATCATACATTGTAGAGGAATATCATCCTCATCATACATTGTAGAGGTATATCATCCTCATCATACATTGTAGAGGTATCATCCTCATCATACATTGTAGAGGTATCATCCTCATCATACATTGTAGAGGTATCATCCTCATCATACATTGTAGAGGAATATCATCCTCATACATTGTAGAGGTATCATCCTCATCATACAATGTAGAGGAATATCATCCTCATCATACATTGTAGAGGAATATCATCATCCTCATCATACATTGTAGAGGAATATCATCCTCATCATACATTGTAGAGGAATATCATCCTCATCATACATTGTAGAGGAATATCATCCTCATCATACATTGTAGAGGTATCATCCTCATCATACATTGTAGAGGAATATCATCCTCATCATACATTGTAGAGGTATATCATCCTCATCATACATTGTAGAGGTATCATCCTCATCATACATTGTAGAGGTATCATCCTCATCATACATTGTAGAGGTATCATCCTCATCATACATTGTAGAGGAATATCATCCTCATACATTGTAGAGGTATCATCCTCATCATACAATGTAGAGGAATATCATCCTCATCATACATTGTAGAGGAATATCATCATCCTCATCATACATTGTAGAGGAATATCATCCTCATCATACATTGTAGAGGAATATCATCCTCATCATACATTGTAGAGGAATATCATCCTCATCATACATTGTAGAGGAATATCATCCTCATCATACATTGTAGAGGAATATCATCCTCATACATTGTAGAGGTATCATCATCATCATACATTGTAGAGGAATATCATCCTCATCATACATTGTAGAGGAATATCATCCTCATCATACATTGTAGAGGAATATCATCATCCTCATCATACATTGTAGAGGAATATCATCCTCATCATACATTGTAGAGGTATATCATCCTCATCATACATTGTAGAGGTATATCATCCTCATCATACATTGTAGAGGAATATCATCCTCATCATACATTGTAGAGGAATATCATCCTCATCATACATTGTAGAGGAATATCATCCTCATCATACATTGTAGAGGAATATCATCCTCATCATACATTGTAGAGGAATATCATCATCATCATACAGTGTAGAGGAATATCATCCTCATCATACATTGTAGAGGAATATCATCATCATCATACAGTGTAGAGGAATATCATCCTCATCATACATTGTAGAGGAATATCATCCTCATCATACATTGTAGAGGTATCATCCTCATCATACATTGTAGAGGAATATCATCCTCATCATACATTGTAGAGGAATATCATCCTCATCATACATTGTAGAGGAATATCATCCTCATCATACATTGTAGAGGTATATCATCCTCATCATACATTGTAGAGGAATATCATCCTCATCATACATTGTAGAGGTATATCATCCTCATCATACATTGTAGAGGAATATCATCCTCATCATACATTGTAGAGGAATATCATCCTCATCATACATTGTAGAGGAATATCATCATCATCATACATTGTAGAGGAATATCATCCTCATCATACATTGTAGAGGTATATCATCCTCATCATACATTGTAGAGGTATCATCCTCATCATACATTGTAGAGGTATCATCCTCATCATACATTGTAGAGGAATATCATCCTCATCATACATTGTAGAGGAATATCATCCTCATCATACATTGTAGAGGTATCATCCTCATCATACATTGTAGAGGAATATCATCCTCATCATACATTGTAGAGGAATATCATCCTCATCATACATTGTAGAGGTATCATCCTCATCATACATTGTAGAGGTATCATCCTCATCATACATTGTAGAGGTATATCATCCTCATCATACATTGTAGAGGAATATCATCCTCATCATACATTGTAGAGGTATCATCCTCATCATACATTGTAGAGGTATCATCCTCATCATACATTGTAGAGGTATATCATCCTCATCATACATTGTAGAGGTATCATCATCATCATCTTATATTCACCATTACAGAATGGATTAAGTGCTTTTCATTGTGGTAAAAAGCACCCAGTCTGCCCTGTAGGATGTTAGTGCTGGTTCCATGATAAAATGTTCCTTTGTTTAAAATATTGACTAATCCCAGCATAAATTTCAACTATCAGTTTCTACATATAGTATTTTAACATATAAATATTTAATTCTGAATACTGAATATAAATATTTTTAAAAACAACATTAAAGTATTAAAATCTCATAGTATAGTATGGACCTATAATTCCTGAGGGAGTCGTGGGGGTTGCCATGCAGTGTTTTCTAGGGTATTTTTAAACCTGGCAGAGTCCATCTCCTCTCAGGCCTGAATACAGCAGAGAATGAGATATAGAGGAAGAATCAACCCCAGTACATGACTGGTACTTTTTATCGACTTTGAATGGATGAAAGGCAATGTTGACCACAAAAAAAATCAGAAAGGATTGAAAGAAGTAGATTCATATAAACTAGATAAATGAATTCATATTTATTTGTTTCCATTAATATTAATGTTGCCTGTATACTACTGAAGCCGCTGTTTCCCTTCTAATAAATAAATTCACTTCTCTATTTGGTGGTGTTACAATCAAAGGAGAAGAAGTATTTACATATCTATGGACTGCTGTAGATACTGCTAGTGAATACTTGTAATCAACATACATTCATTTTGTCCTCTCATTTTTGGGGAATGTTTTTGTTTGAGTGACACCCAAGTTGGTTCATTTACTCACAAACATGTGCTCAGATAGAATGATTCAACATACAGATGTGACATTGATGCTTGCCTAGATTATTGGATAATGCAATTGTAGACTTGGCAGCAGACAGCTTAATGCATGCAGCAGGCAGGCTGGGAGGTGGGTATGGAGGGAGGGTATGATGTTTGAATAAGTCCTCTTGCAATGCAAAGCAGGTAGATTATGTGAAGTGGAAGAGAGTGCTAGAAAAACAAGAAGGCCATGAATAGCAAAACATTATGGAAGACATTGGAACAAAGACCAATTGAATTTAGGTAGGGAAAATATTTCAATTTAAAAATATTTGGTAGGCAATTTGGTTGGCCTGTGATAGTGAGAAGACAGAGGTCTTATTAGATACACTGATTGTAAATCAATTAGTAAAAGATAAAATATTCTACTTATGGTAAGCCAGTAGTACCATAATTAGAAGTCAGCATCAAACCAATTCTAAACACTTCTCAATCAATCCCCACAAATCTTAAAACAAAATCACTACAAATTATCAACACCAAAAACTCTCTGTCCTTCTTTTCCAACCAGTTCGTTATTCCATAATTACTATACACAACATTACACTAACATATATAACAACTATCTTTCCTTGTCACTCTCATTACTTCTACTAATAAGGTTTCCTCAACTTGAAAGTTTTAGTGTTTGACAGGTTTATTAATATATATTCAACATTCTAATGTTATTTTACCAACTAACAGCAGGAATCACCAATATATTTGCTGCAATAACTTAATAAAGCTGAGAAGATGCTGTAATGAGAAGATGTACTGGAAAATCAAATATTATAAACATACTGAGAACTAGTAACAGTTTTTGATACCAAACTACCTGAAACTACCTCTGGTTCTGTGATATAGAACTGTTTGTTAAAGTGTCTATATTATCTAAAAACCAGCTATTACAATTTAATGTAACACCCTTTAAGTCACTAGCTTAGTGACAAAAAAGTTATATTACAAAATCCCTCCAAATTCTCAATCATTTGAAAATTATAGACAGTATCTTTCGTTAGAAATATAGTAACAAATAGGTTAAAATGGAATTCTATTTTAAAATAGTAAATAGTATTTTTAGATGATAAATGGAGTCATTAGGGCATAAGATTAAAAACCTTGATATTTATTCAGGGCCTCTATATATATTCAGGGCCTCTATATTTATTCAGGCCCTCTACACTCTCAGTTCAAATCCAAGATTAACTTGGTCAACAGATAATGTAGAAATCCTTCAAAGATAAATTAACAAAATTGTTAAAACGGTGGAATACTTTGTTCTGAGTTCTAACTCTGCCTCCTGTCACTATGGTGATGGTTCAACTACCAGGAGTTCCAGCAATCAGCTGATATAGTCTTTCCTTCAACAGGTTAGCATCTTATTAAAAATTACTGGATTAAAAAAACAATCAAACATTTTCAAACAATCAATTAAAATATGTTAATGTTTAGTAATTTGTTGTAAATGGAAATAAGGAGTTGCGAAAAAAACAATTCTTAACTCTTTTAACACCTGAGACTTCTTGTAATAACTGTTTCTACTTTTGGCACAAGGCCAGCAATAACCCAGTGCATTACTAGTACTTTATTTTATTGACCCCGTAAGGATGAAAGGCAAAGTTAACCTTGGCAGGATTTGAAATCAGACTGTAAAGGGACGTAACTCTATGCTAGAAAGCATGGCGTGAGACCCTCTACCGATACTGCAACAATTTGGAGGGGGAGAGGGGAAAGTCGATTAAGCTGAGCCCCAGTGGATTACTGGTACTTTATTTTATCGACCCCGTAAAGATGAACTCAGAATATAACTCTGTCACAATGTGTGTTGTCTGAAGCTCTACCTATTACTGCCACCCCCACCCCAACATATGCCCTAATAATAATATTCATAACCTTGTAATCAGAGTGTAAAGAAATAGAATAATGTGTTATAGAGAATGTAAATTTTGTTAATCTGCTCAACACAACATCGTTAGTGAGGAAGAAATTGATTAGAATTGTCATTGGCTGTAAGATAATATTTCACTAATGGATTACAGGGAGGTATAATTTATAATGACACTTAACCCCTACAAAGCTATATAAACAGCTTTATTGAAATAATGAAACAGATGGTGAAGAAAAGTTGATGGTTTGTTTGGTGTTGAAAGCTGATCAAAAATATCACATTTGTCATGATACCATTTCAAGTTTTTAATCATTAACCCTTTAGTTACCAACCCAGCCCAAACCAGCTCTGGTTCTATGAAATAAAACCTCCCATTTTAACCCTTTAGTTACCAACCCAGCCAAAACCAGTTCTGGTTCTATGAAATAAAACCTCCCATTTTAACCCTTTAGTTACCAACCTGACCAAAACCAGCTCTGGTTCTATGAAATAAAACCTCCCATTTTAACCCTTTAGTTACCAACCCAGCCAAAACCAGTTCTGGTTCTATGAAATAAAACCTCCCATTTTAACCCTTTAGTTACCAACCCAGCCAAAACCAGTTCTGGTTCTATGAAATAAAACCTCCCATTTTAACCCTTTAGTTACCAACCTGACCAAAACCAGCCCTGGTTCTATGAAATAAAACCTCCCATTTTAACCCTTTAGTTACCAACCCAGCCAAAACCAGTTCTGGTTCTATGAAATAAAACCTCCCATTTTAACCCTTTAGTTACCAACCTGACCAAAACCAGCCCTGGTTCTATGAAATAAAACCTCCCATTTTAACCCTTTAGTTACCAACCCAGCCAAAACCAGTTCTGGTTCTATGAAATAAAACCTCCCATTTTAACCCTTTAGTTACCAACCTGACCAAAACCAGCCCTGGTTCTATGAAATAAAACCTCCCATTTTAACCCTTTAGTTACCAACCAGCCCAAAACCAGCCCTGGTTCTATGAAATAAAACCAATTTAAATTAAGTTACTATCTCAGTAATGAAATAATTGATAATTTTAGTAAATCCCTAAAAATTCTTCATTAATTAATTAAAACAAAGTGTGTTTCATCAGAAATGTAGTCGTGAAAGGGTTAAACAAAGATGTGTGTTGTGGAGGTGTGTGGCCTAGAGGTAAGGGTGTTGGGCTTACAATCATAATGTTGTAGGTTCGATTCCTGGGTTGTGTGTTGTGTTCTTGAGCAAAACACTTCATTTCACGTTGCTCCAGTATACTCAGCTGAAAATGAGTAGCAGCAACAGCAGTGAGTTTACTCCTGTGATGGACTGGTGCCATGTCCAGGAGTGGGAGTCTTTTACTTTCAATCACATAACACCACAAAAACTGAGATAAGACCCGACCTGATGAGCCCCAAGCTCAAGACAGACTTTAAACAATAATGTGTTAAACTATAAGAATTAAATCTGATTTAGGGCTAAAATTAGACTACCAACCTTATTCAAACTGAAGAAAGCATTTAAATATAAGTTTGAAATGAGAGGCAATGGAGAAGAGTTCCAGCTAGATATTGTCAACTAAATCATCACATGGTTTAAATACACAGCAACACTCCAATATCCAAATGGTTTAATGCCAGTAGAAGGGCACCCAGGAGTTATGACCTGGACGTGGCCTAACCCCTCTAGTGTGTAAGAAGTTAAGGGCTGATGTTTCTTCTCCTGAGAGTTTCTTACCACTTCATTTATTTATTTATCTATTTTTGTACTTTCTATTGTCTTCGTCTTTCTATTGTCTTTCTATATTCTTTCTATTGGCTTTCTATTGTCTTTCTATAGTCTTTCTATTGTCTTTCTATAGTCTTTCTATAGTCTTTCTATTGTCATTCTACAGTCTTTCTATAGTCATTCTATAGTCATTCTATAGTCTTTCTATGGTCTTTCTATTGTCTTTCTATAGTATTTCTATAGTCTTTCTATTGTCTTTCTATTGTCTTTCTATAGTCTTTCTATTGTCTTTCTATAGTCTTTCTATAGTCTTTCTATTGTCTTTCTATAGTCTTTCTATTGTCTTTCTATAGTCTTTCTATAGTCTTTCTATTGTCTTTCTATAGTCTTTCTATTGTCTTTCTATAGTCTTTCTATAGTCTTTCTATAGTCTTTCTATTGTCTTTCTATAGTCTTTCTATTGTCTTTCTATAGTCTTTCTATAGTCTTTCTATTGTCTTTCTATAGTCTTTCTATTGTCATTCTATAGTCTTTCTATTGTCTTTCTATAGTCTTTCTATAGTCTTTCTATAGTCTTTCTATTGGCTTTCTATAGTCTTTCTATAGTCTTTCTATTGGCTTTCTATAGTCTTTCTATAGTCTTTCTATTGTCTTTCTATTGGCTTTCTATAGTCTTTCTATAGTCTTTCTATTGTCTTTCTATAGTCTTTCTATTGTCTTTCTATTGTCTTTCTATAGTCTTTCTATTGGCTTTCTATAGTCTTTCTATTGTCTTTCTATAGTCTTTATTGTCTTTCTATTGTCTTTCTACAGTCTTTCTACAGTCTTTCTATAGTCTTTCTATAGTCTTTCTATAGTCTTTCTATTGTCTTTCTATTGTCTTTCTACAGTCTTTCTATAGTCTTTCTATTGTCTTCGTCTTTCTATAGTCTTTCTATAGTCTTTCTATAGTATTTCTATAGTCTTTCTATTGTCTTTCTATAGTCTTTCTACAGTCTTTCTATAGTCTTTCTATTGTCTTCGTCTTTCTATAGTCTTTCTATAGTATTTCTATAGTCTTTCTATAGTATTTCTATAGTCTTTCTATAGTATTTCTATAGTCTTTCTATAGTCTTTCTATAGTCTTTCTACAGTCTTTCTATTGTCTTTCTATAGTCTTTCTACAGTCTTTCTATTGTCTTTCTATAGTCTTTCTACAGTCTTTCTATTGTCTTTCTATAGTCTTTCTATAGTCTTTCTATTGGCTTTCTATAGTCTTTCTATAGTCTTTCTATTGGCTTTCTATAGTCTTTCTATAGTCTTTCTATTGTCTTTCTATAGTCTTTTTACAGTCTTTCTATAGTCTTTCTACAGTCTTTCTATAGTCTTTCTATAGTCTTTATTGTCTTTCTATTGTCTTTCTACAGTCTTTCTACAGTCTTTCTATAGTCTTTCTATAGTCTTTCTATAGTCTTTCTATAGTCTTTCTCTAGTCTTTCTATAGTATTTCTATTGTCTTTCTATTGTCTTTCTACAGTCTTTCTATAGTCTTTCTATTGTCTTCGTCTTTCTATAGTCTTTCTATAGTATTTCTATAGTCTTTCTATTGTCTTTCTATAGTCTTTCTATAGTCTTTCTATTGTCATTCTACAGTCTTTCTATAGTCATTCTATAGTCATTCTATAGTCTTTCTATGGTCTTTCTATTGTCTTTCTATAGTATTTCTATAGTCTTTCTATTGTCTTTCTATAGTCTTTCTATTGTCTTTCTATAGTCTTTCTATAGTCTTTCTATTGGCTTTCTATAGTCTTTCTATTGTCATTCTATAGTCTTTCTATTGTCTTTCTATAGTCTTTCTATAGTCTTTCTATAGTCTTTCTATTGGCTTTCTATAGTCTTTCTATAGTCTTTCTATTGGCTTTCTATAGTCTTTCTATAGTCTTTCTATTGTCTTTCTATTGGCTTTCTATAGTCTTTCTATAGTCTTTCTATTGTCTTTCTATAGTCTTTCTATTGTCTTTCTATTGTCTTTCTATAGTCTTTCTATTGGCTTTCTATAGTCTTTCTATTGTCTTTCTATAGTCTTTATTGTCTTTCTATTGTCTTTCTACAGTCTTTCTACAGTCTTTCTATAGTCTTTCTATAGTCTTTCTATAGTCTTTCTATTGTCTTTCTATTGTCTTTCTACAGTCTTTCTATAGTCTTTCTATTGTCTTCGTCTTTCTATAGTCTTTCTATAGTCTTTCTATAGTATTTCTATAGTCTTTCTATTGTCTTTCTATAGTCTTTCTACAGTCTTTCTATAGTCTTTCTATTGTCTTCGTCTTTCTATAGTCTTTCTATAGTATTTCTATAGTCTTTCTATAGTATTTCTATAGTCTTTCTATAGTCTTTCTATAGTCTTTCTACAGTCTTTCTATTGTCTTTCTATAGTCTTTCTACAGTCTTTCTATTGTCTTTCTATAGTCTTTCTATAGTCTTTCTACAGTCTTTCTATTGGCTTTCTATAGTCTTTCTATAGTCTTTCTATTGTCTTTCTATTGTCTTTCTATAGTCTTTCTATAGTCTTTCTACAGTCTTTCTATTGTCTTTCTATAGTCTTTCTACAGTCTTTCTATTGTCTTTCTATAGTCTTTCTATAGTCTTTCTATAGTCTTTCTATAGTCTTTCTATTGGCTTTCTATAGTCTTTCTATAGTCTTTCTATTGTCTTTCTATTGGCTTTCTATAGTCTTTCTATAGTCTTTCTATTGTCTTTCTATAGTCTTTCTATTGTCTTTCTATAGTCTTTCTACAGTCTTTCTATAGTCTTTCTATAGTCTTTATTGTCTTTCTATTGTCTTTCTACAGTCTTTCTACAGTCTTTCTACAGTCTTTCTATAGTCTTTCTATAGTCTTTATTGTCTTTCTATTGTCTTTCTTCAGTCTTTCTACAGTCTTTCTATAGTCTTTCTATAGTCTTTCTATAGTCTTTCTCTAGTCTTTCTATAGTATTTCTATTGTCTTTCTATTGTCTTTCTACAGTCTTTCTATAGTCTTTCTATTGTCTTCGTCTTTCTATAGTCTTTCTATAGTATTTCTATAGTCTTTCTATTGTCTTTCTATAGTCTTTCTACAGTCTTTCTATTGTCTTCGTCTTTCTATAGTCTTTCTACAGTCTTTCTATTGTCTTTCTATAGTCTTTCTATTGTCTTTCTACAGTCTTGCTACAGTCTTTCTATAGTCTTTCTATAGTCTTTCTATTGTCTTTCTATTGTCTTTCTATAGTCTTTCTATTAACTGACTGACACAACATATTGTTAGACCTACGGCGGCGGCGGTGGTGTATGTGGTGCTGCTGCTGATGTTGGTTTTTCCCTTTCCTTGTCATCATCAACATTGTCATCAACAATGTAGCTTGTGATGACAACAACAAGAAGGGATGATGCTATTAGTTCTTGTATGTTGTTGTTGTTACTGTTGTATGTTGTTGCTGCAATAGTAGTAGTGGTGGTGGTAGTAGTGGCAGCTGTACTAATTGTTGTTGTTGTTGCTGTTGCTGGTCGTTGCCAATCATCCCAGCAGGAGAATCAGCGTCCCCTATGTCAGAAAGGTGACTGAACTTACATTTGGGAGTAACCTATAAATCCAATATGTCACTGTATACTTGATATTGCTGTTGTAACTACACCACCACCACCACCTACACCAGCTACACCACCTCCACTACCTACACCACTACCACCTACACCACCACTACCACCTACACCACCACCACCTCCACCATCTACACCACCTACACCACTACCACCTACACCACCACCACCTACACCAGCTACACCACCTCAACCACTACCACCTACACCACCACCCTCACCCCACTTACACCAGCTACACCACCACCACCTACTTCACCATCACCTACACCACAACTACCTACACTACCACCACCACCACCTACACCACCATCACCATCACCTACATCACCACCACTACACCACCACCACCTACACTACCACCACCAACAACAACGACCACCACCATCACCTTCACTACCACCACCACCACCACCACTACCAACAACAACAACACCACCACCTACACCACCACTACTACACCACCCCATCCTCACTACCACCACCATCACTACCATCACCAACCATATTTATTTCAGACAAGTTGTCAGAGGATATTTACAATTGAAGTATGATTCTGGGGTTGTATTTGTCTTGTGACTTGATCAGAGACCATGGCATGTTGAAATTTAACCCTTTAGTTACCAACCCAGCCAAAACCAGTTCTGGTTCTATGAAATAAAACCTCCCATTTTAACCCTTTAGTTACCAACCCAGCCAAAACCAGTTCTGGTTCTATGAAATAAAACCTCCCATTTTAACCCTTTATTTACCAACCCAGCCAAAACCAGTTCTGGTTCTATGAAATAAAACCACCCATTTTAAAGGTTTCTAATTTAAATTTAAATCTTCCAACATAATTCTATATAAGAACCTTACATTAAGTTACTATCTTAGTAGTGAAATAATTAATAATTTTAGTAAATCCCTCAAAATTCTTCATTAATTAATTGAAATATTATTTCATTAGAAATATGGCCAGGAAAGGGTTGAAAAATGAATGGTAAGAAACAATCAGGATAGCTGGACAACAGTAGGTCTTCAGAGAAGAACCCCTGCCCCCTCAAGCAATTATTTTGGCTCTAAACTTGTTACACTCTAAAGGGCTCCGGACATGGCATGTTAATACTTAAACAATTACATCATAGAAGTGTCATTTAAAAACATATGTTGAAATATATTGAGTAAAACAGTGTTAGTCATATTTGACCCTTCTACCAGATTCTACCAGATTCTACCAGATTCTACCAACTTGCTGAAACCTGTCATATAACTGATTTCACATTTTAACAATTGATCTTGGAAAAAGACATCTCTTCACATTTAATGTATTGACCTTTTGTAATTTACTGCTTCCTTCCTTAACTAACAGGGAGAGAGAGTGTGTGTGTGTGTGTGTGTGTGTGTGTGCATAAGAGAGAGAGTGAGTGTGTGTGTGTGCATAAGAGAGAGAGTGAGGGTGTGTGTGCAAGAGAGTGAGTGTGTGTGTGTGTGAGAGAGAGAGAGAGTGTGTGTGTATGAGAGAGAGAGAGAGTGTGTGTGTATGAGAGAGAGAGAGAGTGTGAGTGTGAGAGAGAATGTGTGTGAGTGTGAGAGAGAGTGTGCAAGAGAATGTGTGTGAGAGAGAGAGAGTGTGTGTGAGTGTGTGTGTGAGAGAATGTGAGAGAGTGTGTGTGAGAGAGAGAGTACGTGAGTGTGAGAGAGTGTGTGAGAGAGAGAGAGTGTGTGAGAGAGTGTGTGTGAGAGTGTGTGTGAGAGTGTGTGTGAGAGTGTGTGTGAGAGAGAGTGTGTGAGAAAGTGTGTGTGAGAGAGTGTGTGAGAGAGTGTGTGTGAGAGAGAGTGTGTGTGTGAGAGAGAGTGTGTGAGAAAGTGTGAGTGTGAGAGTGTGAGAGAGTGTGTGTGAGTGTGTGAGTGAGAGAGTGTGAGTGTGAGAGAGTGTGTGTGAGAGTGTGTGTGTGTGAGAGAGTGTGAGTGAGTGAGTGAGTGTGAGAGAGTGAGTGTGAGAGAGTGTGAGAGTGTGTGAGTGTGAGAGAGTGTGAGAGTGTGTGAGAGTGTGTGTGAGAGAGAGAGTGTGTGTGTGAGAGAGTGTGTGAGAGAGTGTGAGAGTGTGTGAGAGAGTGTGTGTCAAAGTGTGTGTGTGAGAATGTGTGTGTGAGAGTGTGTGTGTGTGTGAGAGAGTGTGTGTGAGAGTGTGTGTGTGTGAGAGAGTGTGTCTGTCAGTGTTGTTACAACCAGTACAACACCTCTCATAACAATCTATAAAAACCTTCATACCTCCATTAAATATTTTAACTTGTCAAATTTGTCAATAAATGTTTCTAGAAACAGATTCTCTATCAGATCCCTTTTATGAAACATCTTTAATAACTAACAATAACTAACAATAATAACTAACTATAACTAACAATAATAACTAACAGTTAATAACTAACTATAACTAACAATAATAACTAACAGTTAATAACTAACTATAACTAACAGTTAATAACTAACTATAACTAACAATAATAACTAACAGTTAATAACTAACAATAACTAACAATAATAACTAACAGTTAATAACAACAATAACTAACAGTTAATAACTAACAGTTAATAACTATAACTAACAATAATAACTAACAGTTAATAACTAACTATAACTAACAATAATAACTAACAGTTAATAACTAACAGTTAATAACTAACAATAACTAACAATAATAACTAACCGTTAATAACTAACTATAACTAACAATAATAACTAGCAGTTAATAACTAACAGTTAATAACTAACAGTTAATAACTAACTATAACTAACAATAATAACTAAGTTAATAACTAACAATAACTAACAATAATAACTAATAGTTAATAACTAACAGTTAATAACTAACAATAACTAACAGTTAATAACTATAACTAACAATAATAACTAACAGTTAATAACTAACAATAACTAACAGTTAATAACTAACAATAACTAACTATAACTAACAATAATAACTAACAGTTAATAACTAACAATAACTAACAGTTAATAACTAACAATAACTAACAGTTAATAACTATAACTAACAATAATAACTAACAGTTAATAACTAACAATAACTAACAGTTAATAACTAACAATAACTAACAGTTAATAACTAACAGTTAATAACTATAACTAACAATAATAACTAACAGTTAATAACTAACAATAACTAACAATAATAACTAATAGTTAATAACTAACAGTTAATAACTAACAATAACTAACAGTTAATAACTATAACTAACAGTTAATAACTAACAATAACTAACAGTTAATAACTATAACTAACAGTTAATAACTAACAATAACTAACAGTTAATAACTATAACTAACAGTTAATAACTAACAATAACTAACAGTTAATAACTATAACTAACAGTTAATAACTAACAATAACTAACAGTTAATAACTATAACTAACAGTTAATAACTAACAATAACTAACAGTTAATAACTATAACTAACAGTTAATAACTAACAATAACTAACAGTTAATAACTATAACTAACAATAATAACTAACAGTTAATAACTAACAATAACTAACTATAACTAACAATAACTAACAATAATAACTAACAGTTAATAACTAACAATAACTAACTATAACTAACAATAATAACTAACAATAATTGTTTCTACTTTTGGCACAAGCCCAGCAATTACCCAGTACATTACTGGTACTTTATTTTATCGACCCCGTAAGGATGAAAGACAAAGTTAACCTTGGCGGGATTCGAACTCAGAATGGCAAGGGCCGTAACTCTATGCGTCAAAGCATAGCGTCCGACCCTCTACCAATACTGCCAATCCACCGCCATTCAATAATAATAACTAACAATAAAAACTAACTATAACTAATAATAACTAACTATAACTAACAGTTAATAACAATTAATAACTAACAACAATAACAACAACAATAACTATGGTGGAGTTGTGATGTTTATGTATTTGTTGTGCAAGTTTGATGTAAAATTGTGTTGAAAGTGATATTGTAATATTTGGGGAGGGAGGGTCATGTCAATATTGCCAATAGAAGCACACACCCCATATAATTTTAACTTTATTGTTTGTTATTCATTTGCTTGTCCAAATTCTTTCATCATACATTCTGTGACCTCCTCACTAACTGTTTTGTGCCTCCTCTTTATCCTGGTCTTAAACTTCTACTCCATCTTGTCTTTGTTTTGTGGTATGTGTTTCATGTCTGCGCATGTGCCTATATGGTGGGACCGATCCGGTTGACCACCGAGTCTATTGTAATGATCAAGCCGCCTCCCCCCTTCAAAGATGAAGCAGAGGCGGTGTTTCTGTGCGTAATAGCCATGGCGAAAGAGGTTGTATGGTGGACGCGTCTGAAAGGACTGAGGTCAGGCACCTTTCTCTCTGGCCAACAACTGGTCCGTTTCTTCCGATATCATTTCGGAAGAAGGATCAGGATGGAGAGAGAGGTGCTGCACCCCAGCCGTTTCTATGAAAGATGGGTGAAAGTGGCGAGAATGGCCTGTGTGAATGGGCCTTCACTCTACATCAGACTATAGGTGAGGAAGATGAAAGACCAAGGGAGCACCCCTTCTCTGTGCTCCTGAGGAGAAGGGTTGCACACTTTTTTCGGGGGTGTGTGCGACCCCCCCCAAGGCGCCTCCTCTCTATTGAGGATTTTGTTATAAATTTTATTTTTTGTTATATCTTATTTTATTTTTATATTTTGTTATTGCCTCCTCCTTATTGAGGACGCCTTTTTGTGTAAACTCCCCCCTTTGTACTTGTCCCACTTTTGATGCCCTAGTGGCAAATAAAAGAAACATATATATATATATATATATATATATATATATATATATATATATATATATATATAATTATAAATTTAAAAAAAAAAAATTTTTTAATTTATAAATTTCCGGTTGGTTGGTTGGTTGGTTCCACAACCGGACGGTTGTTCATATATTGTCAAAGTTCTTTCGTCACACACATTTAGAAGGTCTCTAGATAAACTTAAACTTAATATTAAGATAGTAGAAAGACCAGGTACCTCCATAAAAACACTTATTAGTAATACATACCCTTTTCAAAGACCTCCCTGTATAGATAAGAAATGCATAATCTGTAAACTAAGCCCCCATATTAACTGTAAAACTAGAAACATAGTATATAGCATAAGATGTACTGAAAGACAATGTAGAGATAAGAATATAGTGTACATAGGTGAGACAGCTCGTAGTATAGGAGAACGGATAAATGAACACTGGCGAGAGCTTCAAGATAAAAAAGAATCATCTGTACTCCACCAACATACTAAAATAGAACATAAGGGTAAATTAGAGAACATAAAAATAAAATCTACACACAGAAAAGACGCAATGTTTAGACAAATCACAGAAGCAATGAACATAAATGAACTCCAACCAAAATTAAATAGAAAGCATGAATGGAATAGCAACATCACAACTTACAATTAAGGACAAAATGAAAACACACACACACATAGAACAAACAACCAACCAGTAACATGTAAATAAACAAATAAATAAACAAATAAAAACACACACGGACACCTGGATGTAACACATGCGCAAACTAAGCACACGACACACAGAAAAACAAGATGGCGTAGGACAGAACAAAGGAGAGGCACAAAACAAAGAAAAGAATCCCCAGTCACTGAAGAGGTCACAGAATGTGTGACGAAAGAACTTTGACACTATATGAACAACCGTCCGGTTGTGGAACCAACCAACCAACCGGAAATTTATAAATAAAAAAAAAATGTTTAATTGATAATAAATTGGAGTGAAAGCAACTGGTGCGTGTGTTTCTTATTTACAATATGACCCTCCCAAAGTATAACAATATCGGTTTCAACACACGTTTTCAGATAAAGAATCTTGTTAAACAAATTCAGAAACGATATATATATCTGCAGTATATTCAAATATATACGAGCAAATATATAGATGGAAAAATTATCTTTTAAATCATTTCTACTTCTTTACACAAGTTTTAAGAGAGTTGTACATCAAATCATTCAAATATTGTTAGGTGAAAATGTGTATAATCAAGATCTATACATACAAAATGACATAGAGATATTGCTTGTACAGATTATATATATTTATACGGAGGCACATGGCTTAGTGGTTAGAGCATTGGCCTTGCAATCGAAAGGTTGTGAGATCAATTCTCAGACCGGGTGATGTGTTGTGTCCTTGAGCAAGACACTTTATTTCACATTGCTTCCGTTTACTCAGCTGTAGAAATGAGATGACTGGGGTCCCTACCATTCCATGCAAAGTGGTCGTGGAGGTGCAAAAAAGCACCCAACCCACACTGTAAAGTGGATGTGTAGGCGCCACGGAAAAAAAGCACTGTGAATGAGGTTGGTGTTAGGAAGGGCATCCAGCTATAGAAATCAAGCCAGAATCAATTCCCATATGAGCAAGACAAGGTCAGCCGACCGGACACTACCCATGCTAGCGTGGAAGAATGGACGTAAAACGATGATGATATATATATATATATATAGAGAGAGAGAGAGAGAGAGAGAGAGAGAGAGAGAGAGAGATTGAGAGTGATCATCTGTACAAGTAATATTTCTATATCAGCTCGAGAGTGGCACAGAAGAGACTGAGGTTAGCTGGACATGCTCACTAACATCCAGAGTTGACACTGCATTCAGTGCTCCTGTGGGAGCCCCCTGCATGGACACACTGGGAGAGGAAGACCAAAGTTAACATATGTTGATGCCCTAAGGACAGACACTGGTCTCTTGGAGATGCAGAACATGGCAACAATAATGAGGGACAGAGACCGCTGGAGAGAACTCGTGCATAGATCTTGGGAATTTTACCCGTCCTAGACATATATATATACACACATACATACATATTTGTTGTTGCCTTGGGGAAATTGTGTAATTTCTCTTTAAACTCTTTGATACTAACTCTGCCAAGACTTCTTCTTCTTCTATGAAACAAAATCTCACATTTAAAATCTTCCACCATAACTTGATATAAGAACCTTTTGATAAACTTATGTAACAAATACCGTTTTAGTAATGAAATGATAATTTTTATAAATCCCTCCAAATTCTTTAATAATTAATCGACATACATTGTATTTCATTAGAAAAATGTCCATGAAAAGATTTTCATGTTTAGTCGGTAAATATTGTAATTGAAACTCATCACAAGTTTATTTTTATAGGTAGGTTACATCATAAAATACAATACCTTCTCCCTGGCATCATATAAAATTCTGTGTCTCTGTTATGGGTTAATTTCTATAGATTATTGTCTTGTCTTTTACTCCATGGACACTGCTTTGGCTTATGTCTGATGCAGTGACCCCCAGATGGACCACCAGTACATCTGTAGGGATTGAAACTGCTAGAGGTCCATCTCAATGACTGAAGACATTGAAGTTTTGTCTTTCGTTTATGTTATTTTCAAAACATTTTTTTTAAGCTTTCTTCCTTCAAAACAATTTTTTTCATTTTGCCTTGTTTTTGTTCGTTGTTTTCTCTTTGTTAATTTTCCTAATTTTATCTATATATTAATTTCAAGAATGTCAGTATTCCGTGTGTCATAATTCTCGATTATCATTGGTTCATAGGTTTCAAACGACTCCGCCCACCCCAACGACGCCAAACTTAAATTAATATGCATAATGCCAATGAGACATGTGTGTGATGTGTGTGGAAATAAGAGGGGAAGGAAAGCAATAACTATTAATATGTGTGCGTGTGTATGTACGTGCGCGTATGTTTATGTGTGTGTGTGCGTGCGTGCAGCGTTCCACAGAAAGTAAAAACTATCAACATGTGTGAGTGTATGCGTGTGTGTAAGTGACCGGGTGCGTGTGTAAGTTTGGGTGCGTGTGCGCGTTTTAAATGCGTGTATGTGTGTGTACGTATGCGTGTATGCGTGCGGCGTTCCACAATCGCCACGCAGTTTATCTGTCTGTGTGCCTGTCTGTCAGTCTAACATACACAGAGTTGTGAAGGGCGTAAATAGGGACCTTTTTTTACATTGACGGACATCTTTTATATTATTTTTGTGTCATATAATTTGTTGTTTTATTATTATAGCTGACCACTTATAGATAAGCATGTTATCCATATACATATTAATTTGGCATTTGTATAAACCATTTCAAGTAAATAGGGACCTTTTTTACATTGACGGACATCTTTTATATCAATTATCTATATCTACATATAATATAAAAGATTGGAACTTCCATCATCCTTTTGAGAAACGTGGAACAACCACGTCTATGCAATGATACACGTTTTACAGTCAGGCAGAAGATGAACCATCTCCTAGAGGTCACTATTCTAGGTGGGAGCACCTAGAATTGTTCATATACTATGCACAAACGGTACAACGAAGAATCTGGTATACCTGGAGGATTTTTCTTACTGTTTTTTTTGTATCACACAGACACCACGGACTCGCCTCATACTGTAACCAGACATCCAATACAGTCATTTTCTCTTTTACCTGTCTTCTCTTATCATCTGTTTACCCGGGCGAAGCTGGGTACGTCAGCTAGTTATTATTAATCTGTGACAAATGTGCTTTCTCCCACCAATAACTTCATAGGTTACATTGTACCTATAGGTTACATTGTACCGATAGGTTACACTGTACCGATAGGTTACATTGTACCGATAGGTTACATTATGCCTATAGGTTACATTGTACCTATAGGTTACATTGTACCTATAGGTTACATTGTACCTATAGGTTACATTGTACCTATATACGAAGTGTGATGTTGCAGAGTTGTGACAGAGATTGTCTGACATCACTGAGTTGTGACAGAGATTGTCTGACATCACTGAGTTGTGACAGAGATTGTCTGACATCACTGAGTTGTGACAGAGATTGTCTAACATCACTGACAGTTGTGACAGAGATTGTCTGATAAGGCTCCAGGTTTCATCCCCCACCATAGCAACTTGGGTACATGTCTAGCCATGGATTGAACAATACCTTCTGAATGAAATTTGGTTGCGGTATTTCTAACTTCCATTCTACCAGCTTTCTCAAAACAATCCTGACCACACATTTCCCTATACTTCCTATAAACTATACTACTTTGTTATTTATTCTAATTTACCCCCAGTTCTCCCTCTCAAGTGAAAACCTTCTTTAGAATTTTTTCTTTCTATTTATTTAAACTTTTGTTATTTCCACCTCTGTCAGCACAGATCAAGTGAACCTATCATCAGAACTACATTAATAACTCCTCCATCTTTTCTCTAGATATAACATCATCAATGTCTCTCCTTTTTTCACGGTGGTAGGATTAGATTTGAGGCAAATTTGGCTGCTAATTTTAATAACCACATAGAACCTCTCCTGTTGGCTCATATTTTTCTTTTCCAATTACATAATTATTTTATTATGGTGAAAGATATGAGAACAAGCTGGAAACATCTGGAGTTTATTTCATCTGTATTAACAGACATTTATCTAGATATTGTAATTTAAAATTAATTCCAGAATGGATACTTTATTTGTTTATTAGCTTTGTTAATTAATATCACTATTTATAAAGGAGTGGAGGTGAGTTGCTTAGTGGTAAGGGTGTTGGACTTACGATCATAATGTCGTGGGTTTGATTCCTGGGCTGGGTTGTGTGTTGCGTTCTTGAGCAAAACACTTCATTTCACGTTGCTCCAGTATACTCAGCTGAAAATGAGTACCAGTAATAGCTGAGGGTTTAACCCTGTGATGGACTGGTGTCTTGTCCAGGGGGAAGTCTTGTACTCTCAGTCACTTCATGCCACAAAACCAGGATAAGCACCAACCTGATGAGCCTCCTGGCTTGAGACAGGCTTTAGACTAGATTTGGATTTATAAAGGGGTTGCTATATTATATGTGGTGATTAGAATGTCTGCATTCTGAGTTCAAATCCCACCAAGGTCAACTTTGTTTTCAGTGCCAGTTCAATATGAGGATCAACTTTTATTCTCTCTCTCTGGAAGATTGTGTGAATTACGGGTATGTCTGCATGTGTGTGTGTGAATACAGGTATGTCTGCATGTGTGTGAATACAGGTATGTCTGCATGTGTGTGTGAATGCAGGTATGTCTGTGTGTGTGTGTGTGTATGTGAATACAGGTATGTCTGCGTGTGTGTGTGTATGTCAATACAGGTATGTCTATGTGTGTGTGTGTGTGTGAATACAGGCATGTCTACGTGTGTGTGTGTGAATACAGGTATGTCTGCATGTGTGAGTGTGTGTGTGTGTGTGAATACAGGTATGTCTACGTGTGTGTGTGTGTGTGTGTGTGTGTGTGTGTGTGAATACAAGTATGTGTGCATGTGCATATGCTTTGTATCTGTACATGTGTATATGCAGTTATTAGATGCAACATTTCTGGAATGTTTTACACTTATTTACTGTTCCATTAATGGATTGTACTTGTAGTTTCCTACCTAGTTGTGTTCTTTCTGTTCCTGTGAAGCCCAGCTTCTCAAGATTTGTATTGAGGCAGTTACTAACATATCCCAGTGCCCCAATAATCACTGGTATAAATCTGAAAATGTAATCAGGGTTGAGTATCTGCATATTTCTCATTAGTTCTGCATAAATATTCTCTTTTATATTATATTGGCAATATATATGTATGTATGTATGTATGTATGTATACATACATGGTGGTGGCTGCCAACTCGTTTTCGAGTACGGCCACTACTTTATATCCATGTAGGAGAACCCCTACCGATGCGCTGAACGAGTGTGACTTTTTAGTCCAGCCTGCGACATGAAAACTCTGGTACAAACACTACACTTGTAACAATTATTGACACATAGTGCTGGGCCCATGGTACCATGTGACGACAAGTGCAGAGAGATCTCCAGATATAAAGCAATGCCTGTGCCGTGAAGCTTTTATAGTGAGCAAAGGCACTGCACAAAGCCTGTCCCACTCTCTTAACCAAGATGATATTTACCAAAAAGAAGAACAAGTCAACATCATTGGATACCATCAGGGTTGCAGGTGTTATATCAGAGTTTTCCTTCTCCTAGAATTCTGCCTTGACAAAGGCTAAGGGGTCATCTCTCCCGGTGTATACATACATATGGTGGCTGCCAACTCGTTTTCGAGTACGGCCACTACTTTATATCCATATAGGAGAACCCCTACCGATGCGCTGAACGAGTGTGACCTTTTAGTCCAGCCAGCGACTTGAAAATTCTGGTACAAACACTACACTTGTGACAAATATTGACACATAGTGCTGGGCCCATGTTACCCTGTGACGACAAGTGCAGAGAGATTTCCAGATATAAAGCAATGCCTGTGCCGTGAAGCTTTTATAGTGAGCAAAGGCACTGCACAAAGCCAGTCCCACTCTCTTAACCAAGATGATATTTACCAAAAAGAAGAACAAGTCAACATCATTGGATACCATCAGAGTTGCAGGTGTTACATCAGAGTTTTCCTTCTCCTAGAATTCTGCCTTGACAAAGGCTAAGGGGTCATCTCTCCCGGTGATTTTGGATGGCCATTGACTCTTAAGAGCTCCTTTGCCCTTTGACAGGTCTTGTTTTTAGTCCTGCAGGATGTCCAAAGTCACCCTCCTCACCAAGAAACCTTGGTGGGGTTGCCAGTTTAGTCGCCAACGACCCGACCATGAGACAGGTTGTACTGGGATACATGTTACCAGTAGCACCAACTGGTGACCTGACATACATACATACATACATACATACATACATACATACATACATACATACATACATACATACATACATACATACATACATACATACATACATACATACATACATACATACATACATACATATGTATGTATGTATGTATGTATGTATGGAATATGTGTGCATATATATTTATACATACATATGTCTGGTGTGATAAGCTTCCAGGCTTGAGAGTTCAGTTCACCATTCTACCATAGAGTCAATAACAATGGCACATCGTGTCTGTTACAGAATATGTCTTTTATTGTGTTTTACACCAACAGAAGCCCTTTAAGAGGCAGCAGAAGACAGGCAAAATAGACAGACAGTCAGTCCAGCAGACGGACAGGCAAACAGACAGTCAGTCCAGCAGACAGACGGACAGACAGACATACAGACGAAGGACAGACAGACAATGGTTTTATGTAGGGGTTGGTTGTCATGATGAGTATCATTACAGGGACCACCATTGCTGTCCTCACTACTACTACTACTACTACTACTACTACTACTACCACCATTGCTGTCCTCACTACTACTACTACTACTACTACTACCACCATTGCTGTCCTCACTACTACTACTACTACTACTACTACTACTACTACTACTACTACTACCACCATTGCTGTCCTCACTACTACTACTACTACTACCACCATTGCTGTCCTCACTACTACTACTACTACTACTACTACCACCATTGCTGTCCTCACTACTACTACTACTACTACTACTACTACCACCATTGCTGTCCTCACTACTTCTACTACTACTACTACTACTACCACCATTGCTGTCCTCACTACTTCTACTACTACTACTACCATTGCTGTCTTGACTACTACTACTACTACTACTGCTACTACTACTGCTGCTGCTACTACTACTACTACTACTGCTGCTGCTACTACTACTACTACTACTACTACTGCTACTACTACCGTTCTGACTACTACTACTACTACTACTACTACCATTGCTGTCCTGACTACTACTACTACCACCATTGCTGTCCCTACTACTACTACTATTGCTGTTCTGATTACTACTACTGCTACTACTACTACTACTACTGCTGCTGTTACTACTACTACTACTGCTACTGCTACTACTGCTACTACTACCACAACTACTACTACCACTACTACTACCACTACCACTATTACTACTACTACTACCACTATTACTACTATTACTACTACCATTACTACCACTACTACTACCACTATCACTACCACCACCTCCACCACCACCGCCACCACCACCACCGCCACCACCACCACTTCTACTACCACCACCACCACTACTACCACCACCCCACCACCACCTTTTCCCCTCTCCCCATCACCACTTCACCTACTTACTGCAATCATGAACATATGAGTACATACTTGTGAGTGTGTACTTGTGAGTGTGTACATGTGAGTGTGTACATGTGAGTGTGTACATGTGAGTGTGTACATGTAAGTGTGTACAGGCTTGCATGTGCCTGTGTGCTCATACACGTGTCACTGTGCGTTAGTGTGTGTACTTGCATGCATGTATATCTATGTGTGTTTCTATGTGTACACATGCTTGCACGTACATATGTTCACACACGTGTGTGTGTGTGTGTGTGTGTGTGTGTGTGTGTGTGTGTGTGTGTGTGTGTGTGTGTGTGTGTGTGTGTGTGTGTGTGTATTTCTGTGTGTGTATTAGTGTGCATATGTGCATCTGTGTAATATGTGTACCTGCATATATATATGTGTGTATATGTGTGTGTTTCTGTGTACACATGCATGTATGAATTTATGTGTTTGTGTGTCTGTGTATGTGGGTTTGATGATAGTTTGTGACCGAGACATACAAACTCCCTAACTTGAGCAATTTGCTGGTTGTAGATTGTGAGTTGGAGATTGGCATTGTTTTTATCAGTTGTCATACATTTTGCTTTGGAGATGTTGTGTAAGCCAGCCTCCAGAGAATGTTTGGCCAGTACATTCAGAAAGTCTTGCAGGTCAGTTCTAGAGTAACTCATGATGGCCAGATTGTCTGCATAGCTAAGATTTGATAGGATTTTACCTCCTATTTGATAGCCAGAAGAGCATTCTTATTCAGTTTGGTGGATAAGTGCAGCTATAACTATACAGAAAAGAAGTGCTGATAGTAAATCTCCCTGCTTAACTCCCTTCAAGATGTCTCTACACCGTGTAGTTCCCAAGTCTGTTTTGATATATGCTGTTGAGTTGGCGTTTCTTTCAATAGGTTGCTCTAGGTTGGGCAGCTTTCAACAAGAACAAGGAAGTACTAACATCAAAACGAGTTTCCTACCATTTGAAGGCTAAGATCTTTGATACTTACATACTACCAGTTGTGTTATATGGACGACAAGGTCACTTCAGAAGCTCTCTACATTCCAGAACCACATCATGAGACTTATGACTGGCAAGTGGCTCAGCGACCATATCTGTAACAGTGAGCTGCTCAACATTACCAAACTTAGATCAATTACATCAATTGTCAAGTCAAGAGTACTCAAACTATACGGTCATATAAAAAGATCAACTCATGGTGTGAGTAGGTTATGCCTGGAAGGAAGGTTGGCTGGTAAGAGAAGTAGAGGCCGGCAGCCAAAACAATGGCTTGATAATGTCAACCTATGGACTGGACTTGATCTTTGGTTGGTGATCGAACTTTGTAGAGAGAGATATCACATGTTGATGTGCAGTCTGCAACTGGCGGAGTTTAGCGTCACAAGAAGTATGTGGGTGTTTGTGTGTGTATGTGCATATATATATGTATATATGTGTTTATGTATATATATATATCTATGTGTGTGTGTGTGAAGAAATAGAGATGGTGTGTACAATTTTAACCTAAAAATATAGCTGAGCTTAAGAAGTTGTTAGCTATGACCAGTCCTTCCATGTAAGTATATATGTGTATGTTTGTATATATGTTTGTGCATATACACATTATCATCATCATAATCATCATGTATTTGTAATGACTAAAACCAAATTAAAAATTAATACAAAAATCAATAACAAAAATCAATAACAAAATATCAGATTGCTTCTATTTCTCTAAACTGACATGAATCTGTGTAATGTCCAAGTGTAGGTGAGAGGAAATTGGACATCTCCTGATACAATGTCAGCAAATATTCTATATAATCTTCTAAAGCCGTGCTTAGATAAACTGCCAGCAAAGATTTCCAGAAATATGTTCACTAATATACTATAATCCTCTGAAGAACATCCCTCTCTCTCTACACACACACACACACACAATATATATATATATATATATGTGTGTGTGTGTGTGTGTGTGTGTGTGTGTGTGTGTGTGTGTGTGTGTGTGTGTGTGTGTGTGTGTCGGGTTCAATTGGGGGTAACCACAGTAAGTAAGGTACCCAATACATTTGTAGAGAGTGAACACAATGTTTGATATAGAAATGGCTTCTACTGGACTAGAACTGTTTCATTCGAAAGAAATCATCAGGAAAGCTTTTCCCTGTCATTTCATTTTATTAAGGCTAAATAGTGAGTCTTGTTGCCTGGAGTTCACCTGTTTATCACAGGGTCATGAGACTGATGACCCTGTGATAAACAGGTGAAACACGTGGAAATAAATCTGAAAAATTAATAAGCAGGGTGGGGGTGATTATTTGAGACCCGAGAGTACATGAGTTTATGTTTGAGTCAAGTTGAGAAGGTTAAAAGTTTCATCAAACTTTGTTAACTATAGAAACATAGTTTAACCCTTTAGCATTTACATTACTCTATATATACTATTGTATTTTCACAGTAAAGGCTTTACCTCACATAATATCTCACATAACATTTACATTACTCTATATATACTATTGTATTTTCACAGTAAAGGCTTTACCTCACATAATATCTCACATAACATTTACATTACTCTATATATACTATTGTATTTTCATGGTAAAGGCTTTACCTCACATAATATCTCACATAACATTTACATTACTCTATATATACTATTGTATTTTCACAATAAAGGCTTTACCTCACATAATATCTCACATAACATTTACATTACTCTATATATACTATTGTATTTTCACAATAAAGGCTTTATCTCACATAACATTTACATTACTCTATATATACTATTGTATTTTCACAGTAAAGGCTTTACCTCACATAATATCTCACATAACATCTCGTATACGAGAAACGTGTGTTGACGTGTGTGAACAAGCTCGGTTACCGAGTCGGATTTACTTACTCAAAAGTGAGTTTTGATTAATTTTTTTATACTGTAATATACGTTAACCCCTTGCCTTGGTCGTCAAACTTTGAGTTTATTTATTTTCGCCCCTTTTTGGGGCGAATTTTCCAGTTAAAAATTTATTACGGCAAAATAATAGAAATGGACGGAATTTTCACATCTCATCCTAACGTGAAAGCCACGCCCCCTAAGAAAGGTGATACAGAGAAGCGAGAAGCACAAGGCTCTAAGTCTTCCCTCCTCACTTCTGCAAAAGAAACATGGAACACGGAATTAAAAGAAAAATTTGTAAAAATTATTGAAAACCCAGAAAGTCACATAAACGCAGACAAAAACAACAACGACAATAACAGCAATAGTCACAACACCAATCAAGGAAAAAATAACGATAACACCAAACAAAACGAACCCACTACTGGTGCCTCCTTTGCACAGGCGGTCCGGAAAACACAAACCTGCAAGCAACTGGACATTACAACTCTGAGAGAAAAGATGAAGGAAGCGAAACAGTATGTAACTTTCAAAGAAGGAGGAGACTTCACAATCACCTCCCCACAAGAAATCAAAAGAGACACGACGCTAAGAACGATATCTTTCAGAACAATTTCCAACATAACAAGGAAACCAGCTCAATTATCCCAAAAAGAGATTGAGTTGGTCCTAAAAAATGCGTGGAGTGATATATCGTTCATACAAAAAGGGCCACTCTATGGGAATATGACGGTCCTAATGAAGGATCAATTGACGGCCAGGAAATACTCTGTGGCACCAATTGTTTCCAAGCTACATACATTTTTCCCCACATATTTAGGGAAAAGAACGCAGAAAATAAGGGTCTCCGGAATCCGGCCAAATGCATGCATTTCCTGGGTACTAACAGGATTTTTAGAAGACGAGGACGGAATCCTCTCAGTAGGAGAAGTCACCACAGACGTTTTCGGCGGTTTGAGCGTGGAGGTTCTGGTCCAAATGAGACCAGAACGAATAGCTAGAATACCACAGAGGGTGTCCCTCGATGGAGAAACATTTATATACATTTCAGCCGAGGGTAGGAGGCCCATATGTTACTACTGTTCAAGCAGGGGTCATCTAAGGGCTGCTTGTCCGCAATTGACAAAAAAAAAGGCTCTTTTGCCTACACCCCACACACCACAACCGCCACCACCACCACCACCACCACAACAACAACAAAAACAACACGGAAAAATAACACAAGACACGGCCCCACCCAAAACAACTCCCAAAACACACACAAATACAACAAAACCCCAAAATACACCACTACCCGACAGCACGGACGAGGACCCAGCTGAAACGGCACCTAGTGACGAAGAGGGGGAACCCTTCCAACCTGTAAAAAGGAAAAAAAGAAAGCACCACTCGAACATAAACGAAACAAACACACAACCACCAACAAAAACAAAACAAACAGAACAAACAAAATCCGCCCCACCCCAAAACATAACACATACAACAAAACGTAAGCACACACAAGAACAACAAACAAACACAACACAAATAAAACAGTATACATACATTAACACAAATAACAAAGAACTCGTAAAAACAATACACAAAGACCCTTCGGTGGAAACTGAAGGGCAATTCTTTGCAAGCGCGGCCAACAAACCGCATTTAAAAATGATAAGACTCCCAATGGACACCTATGCAAAACTAAGAGAAAACTTTCCTGAGGACGTGGGGAAAACATGTACTCGACCCTATAACCGCGTCCTCTTGAAACGTTTCCCCACCCACACCTCACCAAACACCCCCACTCCACCACAGAACAACACCCCACCAAACAACCCCTCCAATACGCCCATGGATATTGTGCAACCTGCTCCTCAGGAGCCGAACAGGTAGGTCCTTCCTCTTTTAACCAACATGGCTGATATAAGAGTTGGGTGTCTGAATGTACGCGGCCTGGGACTGTCTTGGAAACAAGGCAAACTTTTAAACGATCTCAGGTCGCATAGAATGGATGTAATGGCTATTTGCGAGTCCAGGATCAGCAGCGAGCACCAACTGGCGCCCCTCTTCGACGACTTTGAGATCTTCGCATCTCTCTGTCAACCGGGGGGGGGTGGAGTTGTCGTTCTGCTGCGAAAACACCTGGGCCTCGCCATACAGAAGGTGCACCTGGACCCGGAGGGTCGACTGGTGATTTTAGACGTCGGCAGTAGTGAAAGTGGAGCCCTTAGACTAATAGCTGTGTACGCCCCTTTTTGGGCAGCGCAGCCGGAATACTTCCAACGTCTGGAAACTTTTCTGGGAACGTCCGGCTCCTTGCTTTTAGTGGGGGACTGGAATGGTATCCTGGATGCACGTTGGGACTATGTAGGGGCATGTGCCAATAGAGGGGGGTGTAAAAGCCTCAAAAGGTTAATCGGCCGATTTGACCTGGCCGATAGATATCGACTAGATTTTCCGACTGTACCACTATGGACGTGGACCAATCGCAGCGGAACATCTAGGTCGTACCTAGATAGGGTCATAGTTAGAGAGAAGGATAGGGACACATTTAGCTGTCCAAAAATGTTCATGGTTGACTATTCGGATCACAAGTTAGTGACCTGCATAGCCAACCTTGATAGAACCCATAGACAGGGACCCGGTTACTGGAAGCTGAACTTGTCCTTACCGAGAAGCAAAGCTTACAGTAAACGGATTAGCACGTTAGTTAAGCAGAGTTTGACAGGGGCAATTGTCAACAACAGGTGGTGGAGCTCTCTTAAGAGAGCAATTAGAATAGAATCGATAGGTTTTAGTCAGGAATTAGCAAGGGATAGGAACAAGACGGAAAGGGAATTAGTAGATAGAGTAGAAGAGGCGATTAGGAGTGGCAATGTAGCCGGCGTGCTGGCATCAAGAATGGCCTTAGACCAGTTCTTTAAGGTGAAGCATGAAGGCTGCGTTGTCAGGAGTAAAATACGTGCTCTGGGTAATGAGGGAGCCAAAGCTGTGAGCTGGGTCCGAGTGACAGAGGCAAAAAGTGGGAACAAGTCCACGATTCGGTCTTTAAAGGACCAGGATGGGCGTGTGATCCTTGAACCTGGGCAGATGTGTGCGGCCTTTCAGCGGCACTTTGCACGACTGTTCGAGAGGGGCGGCGCGCCGGGTGAGACTATGGATTTCAATCCATACCTCGACGGTCTGCCGCGCCTCTCGGACGCGGAGGCGAAGTCCTGCGAAAGGACGATTTCAGCTGCTGAGATAGGGGCGGCGCTGAGCCAATGCGGCAAACGCAAATCCCCGGGTCTCGATGGTCTACCATACGAGCTATATGTAGCGATGCCGGACTTGTTCTCCGATATCCTCGAAGCGGTCTACTGCAACTGGCAGCAGAACGGGAGAATTCCCAGTTCTGTGACCAAGGGCGTAGTTACGCTGGTGAGGAAGGATGAGAACAAGGGGGATGACATAAGTAACTTCAGGCCCATAACTCTGCTAAATACAGAGTTAAAGATTTTGGCCAAGGTGTTAGCGAAGAGGTTGGCGCTTGTCGTTGGAAACCTGGTGGGAGAAGCGCAGACATGCGCAATCCCGTCCAGGTCCATTCACGACAATCTCCACCTTATGCGATACATCATAGAGAGGGTAGGGAATGAACCCGGCTTTGGTGGGGCCCTGATCAACTTGGATCAATCTAAAGCTTTCGATAGGGTTGACCATCGTTACCTGGATGCGGTGCTCGCGGCGGCAGGCTTCGGACCCGTATTCAGGGGTTGGATTGCTGCGATGTACAGCAGCAACGTCTGCTCAAGGGTCAAGGTGAACGGCCACCTCTCGGAGCCGTTCCAAATCATGCGATCCATCCGACAGGGATGCCCTCTCTCCTCCCTACTGTATGTGCTGGCTCTTGAGCCACTACTGCGGAAGTTGGAGCGGTTGCAGGGCATCCCTTTGGAACCGGGATTGCAGAAAGCGGCGTCGGCCTACGCCGATGACGTGACAGTAATGGTGTCGAAAACCTCGCAAATCGGTGAGATCGGCACCTTACTGGAGGAATATGAAAGGTTTACAGGAGCCAAGCTGAACCGGGACAAGTCCGTCGGTTTGCAACTCGGAACATGGAGAGGCAAACCGATGCCCTCCAACGACGTCGTCGGACGCTGGACGGAGGGCCCGGTGAAGCTGCTTGGGGTCTGGTTCGGACCAGACCTCCAGGTGGAGAAAAACTGGAACGAGGTAACGGCCAGGGTGTTTGCACTCACCCAGAAGTGGGCCCAGTGCAAACTATCCCTGAAAGGTCGAGCGGAGGTGGCGAATACTTATATAGCATCCGTCATCTACTACCGCTTGACCGTCGTGCCTTGCCCAGTGAAAAGACTCGCCAAAATGGAGTGCGCGCTGCTCCAATTTCTTTGGAACAAGCGGACCCCTTTGGTGAGGAGATCCATCTGCTGTCAACACCCTTCGAAAGGAGGGCTGGGGATGCCGTGGCTACAGATGCGTAAACACGCATTAAGGCTACGGTACCTCCAGGTATTCCTCACCGGTCAACCGGTGTGGGCCCCGTTTGTGAGGCGAGCCTTTCCCAGACTCGTCTCGCTCACCGAGCTGCAATCCTGGGTCAAGCAAAGACCGAGAAAAGTGGGCGACTGGCACATTGAATGTGCCCAGGCGCTCACGGCCCTCTGGAAAGCGGACCCGGCAATCAGTGGAGACTCCACCTCGACATTCTATAGAGGGTTGGTACGCAGCAGGTGCGACGATGCTCTCGGAGAAGCTCTAGGCATGGAGGAAGATGAACTGGCCAGTCTGTTCGGTAGGACGTTTGGCCCTGGACCGATGGACAACTTCCAAAAGTCCCTGGCTTGGCAGTGCTACCGAGGGGCTCTACCCGTTCGAGACAAGCTCCACAGGCATGGGAGCCTGGGTAGGGATCCTTTGAATAAGATCTGTTCGAGATGCGTGCATGATGACGAAACCGTTGCGCACGCATTCGTACACTGCCCAGGCATTGCTGACCTGTGGGGCTATGTGGAACGACTACTGTCGAGGGTGGGACCAATCCGGTTGACCACCGAGTCCATTGTCACGATCAAACCGCCTCCCCCTTTCAAAAACGAAGGAGAGGCGGTTTTTCTCTGTGTGATAGCCATGGCTAAAGAAGTTGTATGGTGGACGAGGCTGAAAGGGCTGAGGTCAGACACCTTTCTCTCCGGCCAACAACTGGTCCCCTTTTTCAAATACCATTTTAAAAGAAGGATCAGAATGGAGAGAGAGGTGCTCTACCCCAGCAAGTTTTATGAAAGGTGGGTGAAAGTAGGGAGAATGGCCAGAGTGAATGGGTCTTCTCTCTATATCAGCCTGTAGGTGAAAGAAGAGGAAAAAGAGGAGATGAGGGAAGCACCTACTCTTTGTGCTCCTGAGGAGAAGGGTTGCACATTTTTTCCGGGGTGTGTGCGACCCATGTTAATGCCCCCTCCCTATTGAGGACTTCGTTTGTTGTTGTTATTTCATTGTTATATTTTTGTACTCGTTAATTATATGTAAACTTCCCCCCTTGTATCTGTCTCTACCTTTTGTGCCCTAGTGGCAAATAAAGAAACCACTCTATATATACTATTGTATTTTCACAATAAAGGCTTTACCTCACATAATATCTCACATAACATTTACATTACTCTATATATACTATTGTATCTTCACAGTAAAGGCTTTACCTCACATAATATCAAATCTATGAGATTTTGATATTATTTATTTTGAGAACTATACCCTAAAGTCGGTATGAAGGGTAAGTTATGACCAGTTTGAACAGAAAAAGATGAGAAAATTCTGGCCGGATATGGCCAGTTTCAATGCTAAAGGTTTAAACAATAAGGCATATAAACCCCCTTAACAGAAGAACTGGGCATCAACCCCTATGGAAGACAAGTTTATCTCTATTGCTATATATTTATAGCTTTAAAATAATTGTTTCTACTTTAGGCACAAGGCCAGCAATTACCCAGTACATTACTGGTACTTTATTTTATCGATCCCGTAAGGATCAAAGGCAAAGTTAACCTCGACAGGATTTGAACTCAGACCGTAAAAGGACGTATCTATGCTAGAAAGCATGGCATCCAACCCTCTACCGATACTGCCAATTCACTGCCCATTATAGCTTTAAAATAATGGAAGTAAATGTGATGGTAACTTAGGTATAATGATAACATTTTTGCCCATCATGTATGAAGGTGTGGGTTTAAGTCCTACAGGTACTAAGGGACCTTATATAATCAATTACTTAGACTATTTTTCTTTAGTTGAAAAAAATTGATGAATCTTCTTTCTCATAGATTTCACATTTATATATATATAGTTAGGAAAGCAGAAAATTGCTTATTGTAATCCAGTTCGTAATACCAATGAAATAGTCGCAAATACCTGGATAAAATCCTTTTTTTAATGGTTACCTGTGTTTTCTCTTTTATTCTATATATATATATATATTGGATGTGTAATAGTAATATACGTGAACGGCAAAGCATAAATGAACTAAGGGAGAAATTAGGAATAAGAGGGATCAGATGCTGTTTACTCGAGCGAAGACTACGTTGGTATGGTCACGTGATGCGCATGAAAGACGACAGCTGTATAAAAAAGTGCAGGGTGATCAAAATAGATGGAAGCTACGGAGTAGGCAGACCCAGAAAAACCTGGGACGACTTGATAAATTCCGACCTCACACACTTACACCCCTCCAAGACAATGTCACTGGACCGAGATCTTTGGCGCTACACAGTAATACAGAAGACCCGCCTTGCCTAAGTACAAAGCGAAACCTAGAGTCAGTAGGCACCTCCTAACCAAAAATACACCCCCATCCCACTACCCCTACCCTTCCCCCATCAATTCTCGTCCAAACCCATGCAAGCGTGGAAGAAGTGGTGGATAGCTTCCGGTACCTAGGAGATCAGATTAGCATGGGAGGAGGGTGTTCCGAGGACATAGCATCTAGAATAAGGATGGGTTGGAAGAAGTTTAGGGAGCTGCTTCCTCTGTTGACGAAGAAGGGTTTCTCCCTGCGTACGAAAGGCCGGTTGTATGATGCCTGTGTGAGGAGCGCGATGCTGCATGGTAGTGAGACATGGGCAGTAACTGCAGAGGACATGCGACGGCTGGAGAGAAATGAGGCAAGCATGCTCCGTTGGATGTGCAGTGTAAATGTGCGTGAACGACCCAGCTTAAATGTGTTGAAAGAGAAACTGTGTCTGAGAGGGATAGAATGTAGTGTACGGGAGAGGAGACTGAGGTGGTATGGACATGTGATGCGCATGGAGGATGACCGATGGGTGAAGAAGTGCCAGGAATTGCCAATTGAAGGAAGACGTGGTAGAGGTAGACCACGAAAAACATGGGCGGAGGTGGTGAGAACAGACCTCAGATCATTGAAGCTCACGGTGGAGATGACGAGGGACCGTGACGAGTGGAGAGATGCTGTGCTGAATAAGACCCGTCCCACCCTTGCAAGCAGGGAAAAGCGGACGTAAAATGATGATGATGATATATATATATTTGTTCCTTTACAACTATTGGTTGATCACACATAAACATTTGTCATATATGTATACACTTACATATAAAAACATTTTCCTATGCCTATCACTATTACATATTTAACCCTTTAGTTACCAACCCAGCCAAAGTCAGCTCTGGTTCTATGAAATAAAACCACCCATTTTAAAGGTTTCCAATTTAAATTAAAATTTCATTAGACATGTGGTCATAAAAGGGTTAAACATTTAGTAGTAAGAATTCTCAGGGGAGCTGGACAGCAGAAGTTCTTCAGAGAAGAAACCCCACTCAAGCAAGTGTTTTAACCCTTAACTTCTTACACCCCAAGGGGAGCCAGACAAGTTACTTAGTGATGAAATAATTTAATATTTTCATAAATCCTTCAAAATTTTTCATTAATTAATTGAAATGGTGTATTCCATTAAAAATGTGGTCAGTAAAGGATTAAAACATTTAAATCGTTTAATCATATCACACTCTTTCATCTTTAAAAGGAAGAACACATTGGATAATCTCGAGCTAGATATAGTATGTTTGATATAAACAAAGAAGATAAGATGGAATTGCCACAGCTGGAATGTCTTTGATCAGAGATCTGCTGAATGAAAGTTAACCAAAGGATAGACAACAACAACAGCAACAACATCTATTCCTAGTCTTTATTTACACTTGATCTAAGAATCTTTATTCATAATGCAGGGTTTCAATGTTTATATTTACTTTGTTACAGTCCATTAGATGACACTAATAGTTTAGTAAACCTAATTTATTCCAGTAATAACTCATCTTTAAAACATAGACATGTACAAAACATTGTTTGTTCTGCAGCACTTAAAAATGAACTTCAAAACCCAATTGTCGACAGGTGTCAACAAAGTGAATATCAACAACACCTCAGGTATTCCAGCTATGTTCTCAGACATTAACATCAACTAAAGCAACGCTATTTCAAGAGAGAAGCAATTACTTTACAAATTTGTTTGTTTGTTTTCACTGTTGTTTAAAAGCTTATTGGATTAACGGATTAGCAAGAGTAAGAAAGGCTGCCAGTTAGACACTTTAGATATATACGTGAGGAATTTGTTTTACCTGCTTATCCAGCTTTCCAACACTGTTCTCATATATTCCGAGATACACTACCAACACATAATCAAAGCCTTCGCTGAAGAAGAAGAAGAAGAAGAAGAAGATATATTTATGTCTCTGTTTTGTATTATTATTTTTTAAATATCTCAACAAATTTGGATTCAATAATTGCTCAACATTAAGATGGCAAATTTTCAGAAGTGTTAGAGTAACAAACAAAATGCCTTGCATTATTTATTCCAGCTGTGGTGGGTTAGCAGAATAGGTAGAGCATCAGACACCATGCTTTGTGGCATTGAGTTACAGCCCTGGCCCTTTATATTCTCATTTCAAATCCTGCCAAGATTAGCTTTGCCTTTTATCCTAAGAGGGTCGATAATATAAAGTACCACTAATGTACTGGGGTTGATTTAATCAACTTTCTGCTCCCACCAAATTGTTGGCCTTGTGCCTAAATCAAAAACCATTATTTATCCCAGTTCTTTCTATTCTGAGTTCAAATCCTGCCAAACTCAGATTTGCTTTTCATCCTTTCTTTAATGTCTTTAAAGACTTGCTATGTGGTGACTGGGTGCTTTTTTGTTGTCACCAGCATGACCACTTTATTGGGTGGACTGGACATTTTTTGTCATGTCATCCTGTCATGTAACCCATAACCTAGAGTGGCTTTAAAGCCATGTTGTGTGGTGACCTTTAATAAAACAAATATATATATAATATATATATCATCATCATCGTTTAATGTCTATCTTCCACGCTAGCATGGGTTTAAACGGGAATTGTCCACGTGAGGCAAGATTGGTTGTCTTGCTCGTATAGGACTGTCTGGCAGGTTTTCTATGACTGGATGCCCTTCCTAACACCAACCACGTTTGTGTGGACTGGGAGGTTTTTACCGTGTTACCTACACGGCCACATTACAGCGTGGACTGTGTGTTTTTTTGTCGTGACACCTACACAACCACTTTAGTTTGGACTGGATATTGTGGTACCAACATAACTTTACAGAGAAAGGGGTGGTGTTGATGGGGGTAGGGGTAGTGGGATGTGGGTGTATTTTTGGTTAGGAGGTGCCTACTGACTGTAGGTTTCGCTTTGTACTCAGGCAAGGCAGGTCTTCTGTATTATTGCGTAGCGCCAAAGATCTCGGTCCAGTGACATTTTCTTGGAGGGGTGTAAGTGTGTGAGGTCGGAATTTATCAAGTCGTCCCAGGTTTTTCTGGGTCTGCTTACTCCATAGCTTCCATCTATTTTGATCGCCCTGCACTTTTTTATACAGCTGTCGTCTTTCATGCGCATCACGTGACCATACCAACGTAGTCTTCTCTCGAGTAAACAGCATCTGATCCCTCTTATTCCTAATTTCTCACTTAGTTTATTTATGCTTTGCCATTCACTATTACTATTACACATCCAACGGAGCATGCAAGCTTCGTTCCTCCCCTGTCTGCGCAGATCCTCTGCACACAATGCCCATGTCTCACTGCCATGTAACATTGCTGTTTGTATGCAGGCAGCATACAGTCTGCTTTTCCAGTAACTACACAGCATGCCTCTTTACCTGTATTTATATATATATATATATATTTATATATATATATAAATACAGGTAAAGAGGCATGCTGTGTAGTTGCTGAAACGAAGTATAAGAAGGTAATAGGGACGTAAACAAGAGAAGAAAAGTTGCCCTTCATCAGCTGTTTAGATGTTTCGGTACTTAAAACAGAACATCGATCCGTACCGCGGCCACGGCCTTTTATCCATCATAAATATATAATTTGATGATGATACAGTTTATTACAGTTTATATTAGAAATATAAACTTTGTTACATAAGAAGTAGATTGAAATATCTATACAGACAGAATCCTCCTCATCATCATTATTGCTACAACCCAAGTTCGTACTTTACTCAGCTACTGTCCCTTTAGATAGGCTGAAGATTACATCTTGCTTCACATATGTTTCAGTTATGGCATGGGTTATACAGCTGGATGCCCTTCCTAACACCACAAACTCTAGTTATATCTACCATTAAAATTATATTGGTTTCTTACATAGGTGCCAGGCCTTAAACTAGAACTAATAAGGAGAAAGTGGAAATGCTATGCTGTTACATTCATGACTTTCCCAAGAAGATTAGCATACAGAATTAATATTAGCATAAATGAATTGAATTAACAGCATCCAGGGAATAAACGAAGGTTATGTATTCTGAAAATTGGAATTTGCCTCTTCGAACTGCCACTAGAATGAAATATTAATTTAATTAGGGTTAAGAGGATATTAAGGGGTTGTTATGTCTACTACTGACTACCACTGACTATTATTGTGTTGTTAGGAACAACAACAACAATATGAACCATTATAAGGGTAAAGAGGAAAAGAATAAAATGTGACCCTATTAAATAGGTGTTAAATTGATACAGTAATGCCTGGGGCTTTGTTGTAGTGCTGTCTTATAAAGGGACACAGCTGAGTGAGAGAATATCTCAGAGGAGCTCAGGGTTTAGAAGAAGCTTAGGGTTCAACATATTATCTTTTTGACCCTTGTACATGTGGTGGTGGTGGTGTTGTTCATGGTGGTGGTTTTGGTGGCGGTCATTGTGGTGGGAATGGCGGTCATCATCATCATCGTCATCAACCATTGGTACTGATAGACATAATCCACCCACTTTAACGTTACCAGTTTGACTGTCAACTGTGTTTAGCAGATTCCACTCTACTTCAGTATTTGGGCCAGATCTTCTCCAGTTTAAGGACACCATCTTCGCTTCTTCACTCCTGCCAATCTCAGAAACTCTGGGAAGGGGCTAGGGTCAATGTATTTCACTCCCTGATTAAATAATTTAAAATAGATCCAATGACAATAACAATATACAAAACTGTTTTATGTAGTCTTGAAACAAAAAATAAAATCTTATTTATTTGACTTAAATAATTATTTTATTTCATTTTTCTAAAGTCTAAGTTTCATCAGGTTGGTTCTTATCCTGATTTCCATGGTATTAAGTGTCTGAGAGTACAAGACTCCTCCTGGACAGGACACCAGTCTTTTGCAGGATTAAACCCCCAGCTATTGCAGGTACTCATTTTCAGCTGAGTATACTGGAGCAATGTGAAATGAAGTGTTTTGCTCAAGAACACATCATGCAACCCAGAAATCGAACCAATGACATGATTGTAAGTCCAACACCCTTACCACTATATTGCCTGTGTTTCATTTAATGTTTAGTAAAATTATATTTTTTTATCATTTTAAGATAATTCTTGGAATATAACTTATTTTTTTAGATAAAGTTATGATGCCACAGCATGGTCCTATCTTATGGAATTGTAGGGTGCCATAATGACATCTTGGGTATTTTTAAACCTGGCAGAGCCAATACCTCTCCATGTCTGAACACAGTAAATTTCTTCCAGAGAAGGAAGATAGAAAGTGATAGAGAAAAAGTGAGAAAGAGATACAAAGGTAGAATTGACCCCCAGTACATGACTGGTACTCTTTCTATCAATCTCAAAAGGATTGAAGGAAAAGTTGACCTGAAAGGGATTTCAAATCAGCGAGTCGAAACGAATACCACAAAGTATTCTATTCAACTTTCTAATGATTCTAGTGATTCTAGTATTAACCCTTTAGTTACCAACCCAGCCAAAACCAGCTCTGGTTCTATGAAATAAAACCACCCATTTTAACCCTTTAGTTACCAACCCAGCCAAAACCAGCTCTGGTTCTATGAAATAAAACCTTCCATTTAAGCCTTTAGTTACCAACCTGGTCAAAACCAGTTCTGGTTCTATGAAATAAAACCACCCATTTCAACCCTTAAGTTACCAACCTAGCCAAAACCAGCTCTGGCTCTATGAAATAAAACCACCCATTTTAACCCTTAAGTTACCAACCTAGCCAAAACCAGCTCTGGCTCTATGAAATAAAACAACCCATTTTAACCCTTTAGTTACCAACGTGACCAAAACCAGCTCTGGTTCTATAAAATAAAACCACCCATTTTAACCCTTTAGTTACCAACCCAGCCAAAATCAGCTCTGGTTCTATAAAATAAAATCACCCATTTTAAAGATTTCCTATTTAAATTAAAATCTTCCAACATAGTTTTATATAAGAACCTTACATTAAGTTACTAACTTAATTATGAAATAATTAATGATTTTAGTAAATCCCTCAAAATTCTTCATCAATTAATTAAAACAGTGGGTTTCATTAGAAATGTGGTCAGGAAAGGGTTAAAGTTATGATAAGAGGTTTAAATAAAATCTGAACATTTTGAAACACGATTTTTGTATTAT